>JAECUM010005323.1:0-64621 GCA_016617855.1 Megalonaias nervosa
ATGTATGTGTGTGTGTGTGTGTGTGTGTGTGTGTGTATATATATATATATATATATATATATATATATATATATATATAGCCTACAATGTGTTAGCCTACAATGTGTTAGATTTTAGATTCCAGTGTAACGCGTAATCGTAGGAGGTAGGGCGTTAGTTATTCCTATCTGAGAGGACATACATGTACATAATCGGCCAAACTCAAATCATTCGAAAGGAAGCTATGTGATTTCATTTATTCTATTTTACATCAATTGTGCTTTGTCATCTGTAAACAGTTAGTCATCGGATACAGAGTTTCTGTTACAAAAGCAGTTTTACATATAGCTCATGAATAAAAGTGGGATAGATGTGTCATAGTGTTTCAATATATGCACAATGGATTAGATGCAAAAGATACCGTTCACATGAGTAGTAGCAAAAAGGATGTTCTGATAATATCCATAAAACGTATATTTGCTTTATTATAAAAGATCTTGACAATATATATACTCAAAGTAATAGATCAGGATCAGTTGATGTTCAGTTAATTAATTTGGAAGTTTGAAACTCCTGTACAACTGGCCATTTCAAATCTTGGTTTGTCTCGGAAGGCTCTTTCTTTGACGTGAATTCAAAAGCAAATACAAGAGAAGATCTCTATATATTTTCAGGGGCCCCAAGTGGCCGAATGGTCTAAAGCGCTCTCCGTTACGGATCACTGCCATCTCACCTCTGCGTGGGTTCGAGTCTCGGATTCGACCAATGTGGATATGTGAGAAAGCTTGCCAGTAGCTTCTGGTGGTTCTTTCCGGGATTTTCCCGGGTTCTTCCTCCACCATTAATACTGGCCGCCATGTATAGCCTATCGTGTGCTGAAAAATGGCGTTAAGCCCTACAACAACAACAACTATATATTTTCATTGCAAACCATATGTACAGAATGACTCAAAGCCCAAAGAGACAAAATCCCTGAGAAAAAAAAACATAATTATCATTATCATCATTATCACAATATTCAACATCGTCATCAGTATTATTGTCATAGTCACCACTACCATCATCATCATTTTCAACAGCTTTTAGATGAATACAAAACGAATGCCACAAATGTACAGTTTTCAATTGTAAATGCTTAATGGATGCATCATCATTTGGGCACAAAAATGGCAAGACAGGTATAACCAATGTGACTGTGAGCTACTGTACTTTACGTACAATTTTTTTACTGTCTTCCCTTTACTCATTAAGAATCAATTTTCTTTATCTAAATTGATTCTTTGCAGTACCTTTATTAATTTATTTGTGTTTATTTATTTATATACCTTTGAAATAATTATAACCTCACTACATTTTATATTTTATATTTTGATGAGAATATGGTTGTATTTTCATTTATTTGGAAGGCGCTGTCATCCCAAAAGTGTTTAGAACGTTTTACCTTTACATTGCAAGGATTTGAGTTTTAATCGGTATTATATAGCCTGGATTTGCATGCACATACATACATACATACATACATACATATAGCTGCTGTTTTGTGCATATATATGTATGAGCTGGTGATATATGAGTTCTAGAACGCTTGTTAATTTTAACACACTTTATTCATTTTGACGGACAAGAAGTAAGACAGAATCTTTCATGGAGTAGTGTCATAATAGCGGCTTTTAATTTGTATTACTTTTCTAGGTCACTGCGTCTAGCCCCCATGACTTTTGCCCATTTTAGCATAAAATCCACACATGTTGTGCAACCCGTAGATTATTAGCATTAATAATCCATGAAAGTCAAGTGACCTAAACAAGATTCATACAGTGATTCGGAACAGTGACCACGAAAACCGCTTAAAATAAATTGTTTTTGTTTTTACTCGACTTCTCTTGTCCATAAATCCGCTACACTGTTCCTTATATGTGCTCGAAGTTGTCGGTGATTCTCTATTTCTGCGAACACAGTCTCCAATTTGGCCGCAGTAATTATTTTATCCTCTTTTGCCACCGAATACAGTTTGCTAATCGTGTAGAGACTGCTTCGTGCCACTGCAAGCAGTTCCGAATGCACACGTGCACGTGAATGTAACTATATCAAAATTAATTTGCTGGTAATACCATAGACACTGTTTACTATTGATATAGCCCCAACAATAACTCCGACTGGCATAACTATGATGGCTGTCGTGGGTGCGATTTCAGTCACATCAAGACCAAGAGTTGTTGCCACAGCAAGCCCACAAATGGCATCTAAAACCAAGCATGCCCGTTTATATCTGACGAATACGCGGTTCTCTTGATGTCTGCGTCTTGCAGCTATTGTTCCGCTCGGTTCTTTTCACGTCGGTAACACCGAAGGTCTATTATAGTTATTATATGAGTAATATAATCGAGTAGCACGACTAGCAGACCTTGTTCGGACTTATCCCGTCACGAGGCAATGTACACACGAGCATCTAACCAATTACCATTTTTTAATGGCACAATCGGCATACGATTACAGAAAATATTTTCCTGGGGATTATTTAAATATCCCACGATTGTGAGTTCTGGGGGTATAACACCTTTATCATTTATTAACACCCCGATTAGCCTGTGCCTTTTGCATTTAACGATCGTCTTTGCCTAGTGACTGTCACCGGTACAATTGTTGTCTTGTTGAATAACATTCGAGATATTTATTTTCTCAACTGAGTGTAAAATATTCGTTAATGAACTTAACCGGGGCGGACACATCGGTGAATCACACTTCATCGTTATAGAAACAATCCCGGGGTGGGTTTTGTTGCATCTGATATGCAGCCAATGACTGAGTGTTTTTATGTGCATGTGCGATGATTCTAAGTTGATCTGAAGTTGGTAGTGGTCAATCAGGGTGGTTCCAAAGGTTTACTTCTATTGGGCCTTTTACAAGATTATAGTTTAGTGTATGCGAGGGTCTTGTAACATAGTTTTGAAGGTGATATTAGTCGACAAGCGGAACAAAATTTTTAGCGATATCAAAATCTTATGTTATTTGATCCAATACCCAGTCGAAAAATTCCGCAATCTCATCACCGCGGTCAGAATCCATTACCTATATAAAGATAAATCTAATCATAAACAGAAGGCCAAAAGGTTGAAGTACCCGACAGAAAAGATGCCGAGTTCTTCGAACTGAATTTTATTGCCGACGACCAACGATAGTGACATCGTATATGTAAAATTGCTTGGAACGAATGTTAAATTCTCCGACTGGACCTTACCCACCAGAAAAACAAATGAATCAATACAATCCAGGCTCGAGTAACTTTAATATGTGAGATAAAGGCTTGTCACACCCATTTACGTGTGTTATGGTGGCAGCTATTTCCTCGGTTCCTTTGCTTGTAAAGATAATGTTTGCGGTAATTGAAGTTACTAATTGAGGTGGCGCTGACCACTCTGCGATCTGTGCAACAATGTATTTTTGTTGTCGCAGCCTTAGATACATCAATGTACGTAACCGACACGCCAGTCTCTTTTCTTTGCTACAAAGTCGCCTTTGAGCCTGGCAATAATATATTGAATGACTACATTAGACGTTTTATGTTTACCAGTTTGATCTTCAAAAATCACAAGCTCACCTGGGTCAAAACCAACACTAACACGACTAGTTATCTCAGTCAAATCCGCTTTGGTGGCAAACCTCCTCAATTCCACATCAGCACTGCGTCTGGTTGAATAACGTCCGAAAATATTAATAGACATTTTGTTTCATATTAGTAGTATTTTGTTGAAATCAATACGTACTAGTGAGAATGGATGTCTCGCCAGTGATGAAACGCTTCAGCATCCAGATGACCACACATTGATCCATCCAACCGAGTTTTGAATGGCAATGTCGAATAAAACAGCGTTTGTCATCCGCCATGACCACTAGCATAATTCGTTTAATAATTAACAGCTTTGTCTTGTGGTGTAAGTCCATACGAGTCAATATACAACAGATGTCGAGGTCTCACCACGTATGCAACCCAAATGAATGCCAGATGCTGACGTCAAGTCCAGGTTGGCAATACCGATTTCACGAATGCGTGGTACCATCGAGGCAAGTTTATTTCGCATAAAGACACCACAAAAATGCTTGACTGATTTTGCCAATGCGAGTAAAGTATGATTGGTAAATGGACGGGTCAACGGCGTAGCCTTCTGCGTGATGTACCTGGTAATCGAAGACCTCTTCCTGACGATATTCCTGGTAATCTAATACATTTACATTTTCATTTTTGGTAGATCTACCAGATCTACAATGAGGTATGTGGCTGCCAACCACCTGTTCCAGCGTCATTCCTAATGCAGTTCCAACAGCCCCTAACGCCGCAGCATTTGCAACCGCAGAAGCGGCTGCTGCAAACATTAATGGAATGGATGCAAGGAATGGAAATATTTCATTGGCCTTGTGCAATTATGTCACCGGTGACTTATATAATTTTACCACCACCGAGGTATAGTTTTATTTAGTTGTCTTGAGCCCAGAGAGATGTGTTTGGGTCGCCCACACTGGAGAATGTTTCAATGTGACTCCACAACTCCGGTTGTCCCAATGAAAAGTAATAAATCGGGTAGTCTACGAAAGTCGTGTTGGGAAATTTGCAAACCAGTGTCAATGTTTCGATGCCGGTCCATATACGACCAAAGACTGTGACATGCACGTGCGTTTAATTTTTTGCATAATTAAGCAAAATTTTTTCACAAGGTTCCTGATGACCATATAACCACAAAGAATTTCCAGTCACTGTTAAACAGTAAAATATAATCTTACTATTCTCTTGATCATTGTTTCGATTGACATTTTGAAATGCCACAAACACATGCTTTGTTGCGGTAAGTACTCATTTGCCGGGTAAATTGCCCTGTAATATTACTTCTAAGGTGAGCGTCAGCGCGAGAATGGCACGGTTGATGCGGTTTCTGATTGCATAATTGATAACAGACGTGATTCTGTAGTCATTGAAGAGGTTAGCACATGCATCCACATAGTCAATGCTGCTAATTCAACTTTAAGATCCACAATTTTACGACCAGCACCTCCTGTGCATCTAAATGGCATCGTTGGCGTTGTTCTTATGAAATATGGTGATTGTGTGTTTAGCTCCGAAAATAACACTGCGAACATTGCTGAGAGGAATTGCACATGGAAACCTCAATCAACCACCAATGAGTTGTTGAGATCGTTCCAGTGCAATTCCCAGGTTAAAAATGTTGTTTGCGTTAAACATCACAGCGGCGCCACCAACACCAGGTCTGGTATCCATACCATCAGGCATGGAGTCCACAAAATCATCCTTTGTTGATGACATTTGTACTGTCTATGATCTGCATGAACAGTTACATCTTTGACAAACATCATTGTTAGACCAGCTGATCCCTCGTAATCATCACTCTTTCTAGTTATGCAGAGAATCGTTGTGGTTGCGTTGAAGTTGTCGAGAAATGATTTCCTTTCCATCGATGGTATAACGTGCACTGTTAAATAACGCCATGATACCATTGTTGACAAATTTAACTTGGACACTGGCATAATAATTGTTACCGTTGACGGCGCATACAGGTTTCCCCTGATTTTCCTGAAATGCCTCACCTGGAAGAAAAAACCCAAGACGTGTATTGTACTTGTAATTATACAGCTTGTTGATCAGATACCCTAGCTAGGAATGAGTAATACTGAAAATCTCTTTTGCTGCGAGCCTCCACTACAGGCGCACCCATGTCAAATGCTTGACCATATAGTTCTTTGATCTTAGACATTGTTAACTTTTTATTAATTGTGTATAATACCTTTACGCCTATGCTGCAGAAAATTGCATAAACTAGTCATTGACGTTTTCAACTATGACATCTCGACTGCATAAAGAGCGGATAGGAATCTTTCGAATCTTTTCCATGCTAGCAAACTTTCTTTAATAGGGAAATGTGCTTAATAGCAGATCATATAGCAGAGAATTTATTTTATATTGAAACATTGCCCGAGACATTTAATAATGGCGAAAAGTACTAAAGCTATCAATGGTAATAATATTTTGTGGGAATTTATGGAGGTCTCTAAAAGTGAGGTTAATCTACCAAATGACTGGAATGGAAACAATGTTGCAGAAAATTGTTTCGTTTGAATACATTACACAGATTTGTTAAAGAGGCTGAACAGATGTTATATGCTGTTACGTGACTAGGCTCGTACAAAGTAACAAAGAAAAGAGTGAAGCCAGCAAGATTTGTGAATTTAATAGAATAATTTATTTCTCTAGCAAACAAAGTAAAAATACGAAAAGGACTTACTGTTTGTGAATCTAATCCAAAAATCAATCCTAAATTTTAAAAATATAAGTCCTATCACTAAAATGTTCTAAATGAATCAAAGTTCGAATCCCGATGAATCAAAGTTCGAATCCTTATGAAGCCCCAAGACGGAAGGCGATGAAAACGTCTCCAAGGAAAATAAATTATTTTAAATAAAAACTCAATTCAAACTGGCAACAACAGAAAACCCCTCTGTGCTCTGAAGGTGTGAAAATTACGACTGAATTAAATCACTATAAAACGCTAATTTTAAACGCAACTCAAGATCACATGACGGGGTCACGTGGTCACTTAATTCGAATGGCACTGTAAGACCACAGGCCAACTGTCACGTCCTCAATGGACGAACGAATCTTACTATAAGATTCAATAAAATAAACCTTGTTTACAACAGAGCTGACTACGCAAGCCAATATGACCTTGATCACAACCAATGATTTTCACACTGTGTTTACCAATTTCAAATCAAGGTCAGAACTAGGTCAGCTAAAAATACAATGTTGCAATCAGACTTGTTTACTGTGAGAATAAAAAAAAAAAAACAATCAGAACTGAACTGAATTTATAAAAAAAAAAATTCAAATCCCACAGACAAAAATATTATTAGAGTAACATGTAATTCAATAAAATAAAATTTAAAAAATCCAAAACAAACAAACAAATAATTAAATTACATATACGTAACAATGTCTTTTCAGACAAATAGTCGAAACACACAGATCAATTGATTAACATCGGGATGGTCTTAGAACAGGAATGTAATAAACTCGGTCAAGTTTATGGGATTAAAAATAAACAAATGTATATAATAATGCGCAAAAAAGAATGGCGTCCATGAAGTTGAGTAAATCATCCGCTACATCTGATGAGAGCGAAGAGAGTTTCATACATAAATCGTCTGATGATTTGAGCAGTTAATGTTATAGCAGTAATGATGAAGATATCCCAGAACAAACCAATTAAAAAGTGTGTCTTCCTCTTATATAACAAATACATCTACACTTACTAAACAATAGTACTTTGTTTATTTGTTAACACTTTTGATTCCTGGAACCACTTCGGTATTACAACAATCTTGTCACTCTGGACTTAAATCAGAGATTGTCCTTAATGCGCACTTAGTTATGCTACTTATTCGTGACAAGGATGGATTTAAACATCAACACGGTGGATTCACACCAGTACTCATACAATACCGAACCTCAAAGACACCAGAGCTATCACTGATGAAATCGGCAAAGACATTGAAAAGATTCTGGAGATGTTGGATAAATATACCAATGCAGGATCGAGATGAACTCTTCGCCCATGTTCACAAGTTGACGTACATATTTCACAATAAAAGCCTTTTCATGTGTCCAACCGGACCAGACATGATTTAAGCAAAGATCCTGAAATATCTTTTAGAAGAGTGTGCATCATACGTGAGCTATATTTACCAGACGTACCTCTCGACAGGTTATACCCCTGATGTGTAGAAAACAGCAGATGTAACGGCTATCTTAAAAACAAAACGGGGAAAGATTCAAGGTCAACAACCATCGGCCTTTCATCTTTAGGTGTATCTCCTGCAGAATGCTCGACCTCATCATAGCCATCAACATGATGCACCATCTAGGTCATTTAAACATCTTAATGTACTGACGCAACTGTGAAACAACTTATAATCCTTGTGGATCAGCTCGCCAAATCCTTAGACAGAGGAAAGAAGTATGACCTTAAAGTCCTTGATTTTAAGGAGGATTAAATCGAAAGACCCCTTGGTAAGTTGGACAACATTGGCATCAGCAATAATACTCTGAAATGAGTCAGAGATTTTCCTAACAGACAGATCGCAGAGGGTTATCGTAGATGGATCAATATCAGACCCAGCATCGGTTGTCAGCGGAGTATCCAAGGGGTTGTTTGCGGTCCCACCTTCTTCCTGGTTTTCATCAATGCCCTACTTTCGAGCGTTCAATCCAACACAAGACTGTTTGCAGACGACTGTATATTCTCTTAAGAAATCAATGCCTTCAAAGACTGCGAGGTACCACAAGAAGACCTGAATCGAGCGGCTCTCTGAGTAAGAAATTGGGATATGTCCTTTCACTCATAAAAGCGCCACCCTAAGAGTTTACAGGAAGAAGTCACAGATCTTGTTCATATACACTATTAAGGGGCACGTGCTAGCTACTGAGTAGGCAACACAATATCTTGGGGTGGAATTTCAGTGCCATGTTGGATCATCTCCAGTGGGAATCACTTGAATCCAGCCGATGCAAGGCCCTTCTGACCATGTTGAACAATATAGTGAACAACTAGTGGACAGACCCGCAGACAAATACCTGACCTTAGCGTATAAACAAACTAGGGCCAATCACAGGAAGAAGTTCGAACTGAAGTCATTATCAATAAATGTTCTCAAGTTCAGCTTCTTTCCACTTATAATTGAGACTTGGAACAAATTACCGCCGATTATTTCAGACTCTCCGGACTTGGTATCTCACAATCAGGAGCTTTACAACGTCATATTCTAATGCACTGGTCAGCTGCAAGTAAGACCTAGTTATTCTCAGGGCTATGTCGGTTGAGGTTCTTCTATCTCGTCAACGCTACGTAGCCGGATTGGTCTGAGCATGAAGGGGCGAAAACGTACACTGACACTCTTTTACTTACTGCTACCTTCCACAACATTACTCTTCTGCCTGTCCAATCGTTACCTTCTTTCATATATTCTTGACCACGCACCATCCTTTGCTTAATAGTCAGGTGTGGCTGCGTTAACGTATTTATAGACAGATATTTACATATCAGCACCAAAGCGGGTTCCTCCACGACCAGTAATAAACGTAATGAATTCAGACCATCGATATTGTCAATGGGCATCCTGCTAGTGACAATAAAGACCAGCCTCGAAGATACCGGCAGCGCTTAGTTCAACTCAACTTTGGCAATATCGAATTTCCTGTGAAGGTTACCAAGCCCACACTGAACAAATTCGAAACACTTAGCCCAGGTATCGATGTTCACGTGTTCTCTTGGGATAAAGGCTTTAATCTCCACATGGTCATAATGGGCAACATGTACGAACCCAGATTTATTTGTTATTGCTGAATGATATAATTGATTCAGAGTCCTTATCGCACAACGTATTGATATTGAATCTTGCTACACCGACACAGCAAGTACAGGGGTAAAAACATTCTATGTAGGCGTTGCACACACGTATTTAACATCCAACAACTGCTCAGTGACCATAATTTTTACTGTGGTGGGATCAGTGACAAATAATGCCACAACCTGGTAAAAGCATTCTCAAATTTACCAGCGTACAACGAAAGATGCAGGTCTTTTATATCATTTATATGAACTTTGGCTGTTTCAACGTTCAAGTGCGAAGCTCTGCTTCCAAAGGCAGGTCCAACAACTATCAAACAATACAAGTTGCTGACCAGGCCCACATGTGCGATCTGTTATACAGTAGTTACGTGTGACAGGTAAACATAGCCAACAATGTTGAATCGTGATCGGGATTCAGTTGAGTTGTTTCTTAAATCACTTTAAGTTACATCGAAATCGATTCGACAAATCTCTCTTTACCCTCTGACATCATTATGGCCCGCGATAATAGTCGTGAGTTTTTCGCTGCTACCCACTCATTACTGTATCTTAGATGGACCCTTTTGGAGCGATGGATTTGGAAGCACTAAAGTCTATGGCTACTGTCACATCACTGGCGCATACAGAGCAGCCTCACACAACGCATCCAATCTACATTTGAGAATTTATCCCAACAAAACGAAAATCAATATAGTGTTTCATAACTTGATTGGATATGATGATCACTGGATTATGCAAGCGGTAGTTACAGCGTTAAAATCACCAATAAGTGTAATCCCCAACAACGCGGAAAAATTCATAACGCTTAAGCTCGTACAATTACAGTTCATCAATTCACTACAGCTTATGAACTCGTTCTTGGACAAGTTAACAATAATTTTAGCAGTAGAAAACTTCGCAATCACTCGTAGGTATTGCACCTTCAACACTGACCTGTTAACGAGAAAAGGTGTCTACAAATACGACTACATGAGCGATTGGGTCAAGTTTGCTGAAACTTGATCACCACTGATTGAAGCGTTTCATTCATCGTCGTCGCGTGAGAGCATTTATACCGGGTATTTTGAGCACGCAAATAACGTTTGGTCAGCATTTGATTGCACAAACTAGGTTGACTATCACAGTCAGTATCGGCGCACTGATGTGTTGCTCCTCTCTGATATGTTTGAACAAAATTTCATGACAATGCCATGCACATGTTTAAACTCGATCCTGCACATTACTTCTCATCCGCGGAAATAGCGAGATGTGCGTTGTTGTCCATAACCAAAGTCTAGTTGGAATTCCTCAACGATATTAATCAAAATCATTTATTGAGCGATCGTTTCGTTGCGGAATTTCTATAGCGAGGCATATATACACTCGCGCAAACAACCCAGACATGGACGCATATGACTCCGCAGCCCCTAACAATTACATCATATATTAAATTGCAATAGGGTTTAAGGGTGGGCAATTATGCAGCTGTTACCAGTTGGTGGTTTTCACTGGATTGTTCCTAAGCATGTTATCTACACAACACGTATGCGAGTACAACAGCAGTAGCAAACACGAATGCTTCTTTGATGTTGATCTAGAACGTCCCGGATATTTAAATGATGTGCATAACAGTTATCCGCTGACCCCATTAGTGGTTCAGCCTAGCTGCAAAAGTTTGATCACTGGACGCCCCAAATCCGATAGCTGAAGAGACCATTGCATTTGGATGACCTGTCGATTTCTGGGGAGTACGTTGGCCAGGACACTGATTCAGTTGGGAATGCACTTGATTGTTATGATGATCGGAATTTGCCAGCACTGACGAAGAAACTGCCAAACCAGCACACATAAGTCAAACTATTTAGTGACTCCCTTCAAAGAGGCAAGTCACCACTACGGAGTTGATCAAAACAATCAAATCCCACTTCCTGCACAGTCTGTACTTCTAAGACTGAAAGGCATTTATGATATATTTCATACGGAGGTTGATGTACAGAAGCAGTTCCCTATGTCTCCAATTACTGTTGACCGTACTCGAAATCCGTTAACGTGTATGATCCCCAACCGTATGTATTGGCATGTATACATATGGTCACTTCTGGTTATGGTTTATCTAGATGAACTCCTGTCGTGAGCTAAGTGTGGGAATTTTCGTCCTGTTGGAAACGACTGCTAGTTCGACAATCCGCATGATGCAGATACTACGATGTACATTAATGAGATTGGTTATAACCTAATACACAGGTAAAGAAAACACTAGGATGGGTAAATGCCGGATGTTTTTTCCCAATTCACGTGAAAACCGAGATGATTCAAAAGGGACAAGTATATAGCCTTTGTCTGACAATAGGACTTATCATATGTTTTGGAGAAGATCGTCTAAATAGGCCGCTGTTGGCGTAGAGAAAGTCGACCGGAAGAAGGTGGACTCAATCCATGATTTTCTATAGGCATAGGAGTTGATATTTAGACTTACAAGAGGACTAGAAATTGGTAAACTTGTCGCGATAAGAAACCGAAAGAAAATTTCGCGTAGCCATATGAATTGGGACATGAAAATAGGCAGCTATGCGATTGAGACTTATGGCATAATTGTCCCTTCGGAAGGATACACCTATAAATCTATCTTCTCTGCTTAACCCTCTGCGGAGAATTAATTCTTTAAGGCAAGTGAACAGTATGATTAACCCCAACTTTAGCAGCAGAGAGGGTGAACCCTACAACTTTTTCCGAGGGTCCGTTAGCAAAAATAGAGGTTCCTACGAAAAGCTAAAATAAGGTCAATAATGCTAAACCGAAACCGTTAACCGAACGCATTTAGTTGTTGCGGTAAACAGACCGTAATAACGTCAAATCGTGTGGGTTAGCTAATCGCTGTTACTCCATCGTTGACTTTTTTTTAAATGTTAGGTGTGTTTTCGTTGCCCAGGTGCACACTCATTTTTTGTCGTTTCACCCTCTCTGCTGCTATAATTAAACCATCGTTATATCAATAATGATTGGAGAAGCTCACTCAGCAAGATTAGCTCGAGAGTGATTAGATGCAATCAGAAGATATATTTCGCTTCGTAATGGTGTTAACAACAACTACAAGCGCGTCAAGAATCTCCGGTGGAATTTGCAGAAGGTGCAGAACAATTATTTAAACCGGTTACGAAGGCTACCAAAGAGCTTCTTCCCACGTTAGAGGAAACCGCTAAAGCAACGGGAAAAATAGCAGAGCGAACTAAGAAAACAAAAAAGATTCTACGAGAACTTCCTGCCGAAATAGATGCTGCTCAACCAACTCAAGAAATACTCGAGGGTATTGACAAAACTCGTGCTGAAGTAGGTGATATAAAAGCACAAATACAACAACCACAACCAGAATAAAAAAAAAAGAATTAGAATTAATATTATTGATAAATTTTACCCAAGATCTATCGATTATATAAGATCTGTTAGAAACGAAGAATTACATGAATTTGCTGCGGAAAGTGTTTCTAATAGAAAGGATTATGTAAAAATCGATTATATTCAGGAAATAATAGATGATGAAAAATGGTACAGATGGATATATCGTATACACAAAGGACTTAATTTTGTTCGACAAAACGATCTGGATTATATTGAATACATTAATAAAGCATTCAGTCATGCTAGAAATTTACGACATCAACAATCACCGCGGCTGGTAATTAACCAATAATTGAGGAAAAAGATCAAGACATCCCCGGCGCAACTGGAAGTGGTATTAATACAAGTACAACCGGAAGTGTTCTTATTACTCCATGTCCAAATAACGTTCTTGCCGATGTTCATCGACTAGAAATTCTGATTGGTGGAAAACGAGCCGGTAATAATTCTCCAGAAATCATTAATGAAGCAGCTGCTATTTGCCAGAGATTATTTACAGGCGGTATCATGGACGCTAATGTATATTGGTCCCTCATTAATGAAATCGCCGATGATTATTACAGTGATTAAGCAGTTAGATATAATTATTATAATAAGACGATTATACATAATGTTCAACTTGGACCGACCATGATCAGAGTGATAAATTCGCGATTACCAATATGTAAAGCAATCTACGGGGATGGACTCAGTGATGTTGTTCAGGGTCTATTTAGAAGGATAGCCCCAAAAGTAATACCGATTGCGAAGCAACTAGGAATGAAAGCTATTGACGTTATTCTTGAAAAGGGTATTGGTGCTGCCGGCGACGTTGCCGGTAAAGCATTCTCTGCAATCAAGGATAGACTAGCACGATTAATACGACGACCCCTCCCCCCAGCCAGTGAAACTGGCCAGTACTGAAATGATGCCCGCAAATGTTAGTAAAATAATAAATCAAGCCACAAATCAGAAATTAGCAGAGTTAGTTTATGAAAAGGAAAAAAATATAACCTCAAGTTTAGTAGCAGGAAGTGGTCTTCGTATTAGACGATAACAAGTAAATAGAGATGAACAAACATATGTCTGATCCCGCATTTGACATGGATGCGCCAGTTCTCAAGGATGAATCGGTACGTGATTATCAGTATTATTCTTACGATGCACGACAACCAAATCAGCGTAGAGGAATTGAACTACAAGTTCAAGATACAAGGAGATATTTCTTACCTGCTGAATCATTTCTTGAAGTAAAAGGTGAGATCTTAAAAACAGATAATAATGAATTCGCAGCTGATTTTAGTGTTGGTTTTGTTAATAATGGCATCATGGCGTTGTTCGACAGTGCTACGTATATCATCGACGGAAGACCCATTGAATCGATTCAAAAAGACGTCGACGTTGCCACAACGATATTGGGTCTAGCAAGATACAGCGATGAATATTCAAGATCAGCTGGTCCATCAATGATGTTTACCAAGGACACTTCTGACCACGCCAATTACAGACAATATACTATAAGACGACCAAGAAACTTCGCCGACAACGCTAACGCTGATGTGTGGCCTGTGGTTCATGGTGCTAATCCAGAATTCAACTTAGGATTCGCAGCACGTCGATAAATGTTAAAAGATGGAAGAAGAAGATTTTCATGTGCGAATCCACTGTCACACATCTTCGGATTTTGTAGAAATGTCAGAAAGGTTATTTTCGGAGCCAAACACACAGTCGTACTCGTGCGAAAAACTACAGATGATGATGCAATATGGAGATCTGTTGGTGCTGCTGGTGATGTGGGTAAAGTAATATTAACAAAACTTTCATTGTGGATGCCAATAATGACCCCATCGATAACTGAAGAACAGCGATTACTCTCTTTTATGAGTCAAGGTGGTAAGTCGACGTTATCATGGTTAACAACAACTACAGACGCTGTTCAAAGTACAATTAATGGTTTATTCACATGGGGAATAGCATCACAGCAAGGTGTCTCTGCACCGCGACATATATTTGTTGCACTTCAAGATGCTGCACGAGTAAATTCACAAATACATAGTATAATGATATTTGATAAACTCGGTGTTTCTGAGGTTTCACTGAGAATAAATGGACATCAAGAACCATCCGAGGATATATTATTAAGTTGTGATCAAAATCATGTTGCACGTGCGTATCACCGTTTAATGTCATTTATGGGACGTGATCAAAATGTTGATTCTGGTTTACAAATATCACAGCTAGAATTTACAACGTTGTATCCAATCTATTACTTTTCGCTGGAACATTTGGATTTATTTAGGCAATTGTCGTTGATATACACTTTCGAGCTCGTGTAACAAGAGGAGCCATTGCTAATTACAGAGCAATTGCTTTTATGCTCAGCGACAAGACAATGCTACTTGAAGGTGTTGGTGGACGAATGAGAGTCGTTGATGCCCAAGTAGAAAACATGTAATTAAATCTCCCTGATCCGAAATCAGGATTCCAAATTAGGATTTAGAAATCAGAATGATATTATAAAATGTCATATCATGTTGTCATGTCAGTCTGACTCCTGGTCAGATTAAAAATCTGCAATCGACATCAGCGAAAAAATGTGGATTAAAAATATCACTAGCGCGAGAGCAAATCGCAGGTGGTCCGAATAAACTATCACTGACAGAACGCAAGCTCAAGCACTTCAATACGGCTAAACAATCAAAGAAAGGTATACGCGTAAATCTTTCTGCGGGTGCCATTAGCGAAATTGCTAAGACGGGTGGTATATTTCCACTTCTTGCAGCTATTCCAGGAATAATAGCCGCTGCAGCCCCAGTTGTTGCAAAAGCAGCTGCGTTAGGTGCAGTTAGAACTGCTGCTGGAATGGCATTAAAGAAAGCAACAGGAAAAGGAATTTAAAAAAAAGGGAAAGGGTCTAAGACTTCCATGAACTCGGTACGTGAGCGGATTAAGAATTCCAGGGACTCGTTGATCCTTCCTATGTCCAATTTTGATTTACTCGATGCTGCTACGCGATTAAATATTTAAAAATATTCAGAGGTGTTTTTATGCGTGATCAATTACCACACAAACCAAACTCGATTGAAACCGGTATCATTAATCTCGATGGAAGTTCAGGTCGTGGTACACATTGGGTTGCATACGCGCTTGATCCACGTGGAATTATTTATTTCGATTCGTACGGACTGGCACCACCAAGGGAATTTCTGAAATACGTTAATGATCTCCGCACAATGCAACGCATTGCAGTCTGGTATTCAACGTTACCAACACAACAAATAACCTTTTTTTGACGTGGCGAGAGGAGGTGTACACGGGGGAACTTCCCAAATTATATTTAAAAAATTGGCATACCAGGGCCAAACCACCGACAATGTCAGTCATGGGGTTCGAACTCACGACCTCGAGTATGAGAGTCAGACGCGTTACTAAGTACACTATGAGCTTCAGTTATAAATATATGTTTCAAAAATAATTATATTGTTACTTAAGCCTTGACTTAACGTCGATAAGTATTATACTATCAGATTCTGAATAAAATTGCAAAAATCTACAATCGTACATATTTCTGCCGCTTGACTATATCAAGGATATAATCCCGGATTATAAGTCAAGGATTATATCTGTTCGGATTTTCAAAATTGTAATGATTCAAAATCACGCATAATTTTTACATATTTCACTGACGCAGTCAAGGATATAATCACGGACACAGTCAAGCCTGCTTAATAGCATTAATATTTTCATGATTCATTATATATCAAGAATATAATCAGGGACTAAGTCAAGGATAAAACTTTATATTCTCAACCCCCCTCCTCCTTAACAAAGTCAAGAATATAATCACGAACACAGTCAAGGATTTTATCAAGGGAGAACTGTGCGTGGATTGATATATTCTGGTTCACTCCGCCTACTGTAGCCAGCTACAGGCAGTTATGTACACAATTTGTGCGGGAATCTGCGTATACGCAGTTTTCGTAGTGATAATTCATCACGAGACGCTTCGTAATTCTTGATGATGGGATGTGTTACAAATTCATTTTGCTTCATTTGTATAATAATATTATTTGTCTAAATGATTATTTTGAAAATTTGGCGAGATAGCCTTCTGCGGTTTTTATGGGAGATTCACCTGACGATTTTTTTTTATCATAATATCGTTTCAGTTTTCTGTATTTTTTATCACCACAGTGCACACACAACTGAGTTTTTCCTCGTACACCAACACCACATCGTAAACACGGTTTTCGTCCTAGATTCCCTCTGCGAAAACTTTGCATGTGGTAACTACAGAATTCATTTACTCAGGATTTATTACAACGAAGTGAATAACCCACCCTGAGCCATTCGCATTTGTTCTTTGCTTCAATCATTATATATATATATATATATATATATATATATATATATATATATATATATATATATATATATATATATATATATATATATATATATATATATATATATAATTAAAATCTAATTAAATATATATTTGCCTTAATTATATCATGGAGGAATTTGAGAGATTATCCGCAATTAAACCTTCCAGAGCAAGATTCGATCTTGACAAACTACCGAAATCTAAAGTTAGTTTTTCAATGCAAGATCTAGCTTTAACGAATAGGGATATAACTGATCGTATACGTGAAACCAAAAAAGAATTTCGCAACGATGGTGTAGCTCATACATGGTCCACATTCAGAATTATGAATGTTGTCGATGTTAGAATGAATGACGAACGAGGAAGAAAGATCATTGACTATCAAAGATATTTTATTCTGATAAAATTTATTGTGCAGACATATGACGACACTTGGATTATCCGTGACAAACGTGACCCTGTACGGATTCATACTGGAAATAATACTGTTATATTAAATAAAAAATCCAAACCAGGAACATTTACTGGTATTGATAACCGTTTTATGAACGAGCATATCCTGTGACTGCAGTTGTTTATGCGATATATCCGTTAAATGATAAAACCAGCGTTGATGATCTCAAACCAATGAAATTTCCCCCAACAACTTCGTTGTTTTTAAATTGCGTAGCTGAGCGAGTTATAGAACATTTCTCAAATGCGGTACGCGGAAATGGTTTAACAGACCTAAGACGTAAAAACAAATGCGTGGGCAGAAACATTTAAAGATACCCGAGCGTCTATCAGCGACGTTGCTAAACTAGAAAAAGAATTAATATTTCCGATTACGGTAAAGACATTAACCGGAGAAATTTTATACAAACCGAAATATACAGAAAACGGAACCCCTATAATAATTCTTGATCATAACGCACACGCATGGACATCCGCGGTAACAATATTTCCACGAGAAATAACAGTTAAATTCTACCGCGGTATCATATTTGATTTTATCAACGATATCAGTAAGAGTGACCCTGTGTCTGTGTGGTTATTTCGAAGTTCCGATGATGAAACTTATGATCAGTTTGTAAGTCCTAGAGGAGAAATTTATCGTAGAGAAACTCTCCACGAGGAAATGAGCAAACTTGCGTTGAAATACTCTAATGATACCGAGCAATTAATCAGTAATTGTTTTACCGTTCCATCAGTTGCTGCTCACGTCGCTCAGGAGAAAAATTTATGGAAACCAACAAGATTGGAATTTCTTGAAGATATCCAGCACAGTTGTGTCGAATACGGTCATGGTGGATTATGGAATACCGGATACGACTAAAAAAAAGCTCCGTGGGGTAGAGAACTTATTATGCATTATAATCCTAATTTGCCAGATACTAAGGCTAAATATATATATGATGATCAATTTGTCACTGATGTGAATAAATCACTAAATGATGAGTATATTCGATCATTAGATGACCTTACAATTTATTCCACTGCGTTGATAAGTCATTACAGCGAAGACACAAAAAATCATATCATCGGGGTAATTCAGCACATAAATTCAGTGATGAATGATTTTAATTATGTTAAGAAAGTTATGTCTGAAAATATATATAAATTTATTTCATTGTCACCTGTATCCGGGTTAAAAATTCCTAAGTTTGATTTCGATATTAACAATTACTTTTCTAAAATCCTCGAATCATGGAGAAAAATAACCCCACAGCAAAATATTCTCAAATTCAATAATAATCCATACAGCGAAGGTCGTCATGTTTCACCGGGTATCGTCAATATTACTTCAACGATAGCGGTCAATCTAGTATGTGATGTCATTGATGGTAGTTATCAGGTTGACGCTGAAAAATCCAATCAAGCCCAACAAGCATACATTCTATATTCATTTACACCTCAAGTACCACCAGGGTATTTGATTGCATCAGAACCAATTAATCCCATTTATCTGAAATGTCATAATCCGCTCTTATCGCGGATACATTTAAAACTTGCTGACCAGCGTGGATACCTTCTGGACCTTAGGTCGGAAACGTTAAATATAAATCTGTATGTGCGTTCGTAGAACATCATCGTAAGATCTCATCGTAGAAAACACCAAGCAAAAAAAACTCTGTAAATGAATTATTTTTTTTTACCCTTGATTTTATCCTTGACTCAGAAATGAATTATCCCTCTTGTTTAGTAGTCAAAAAGGAGTTATCCTTCTTGTTTAGTTGGCACCACAGTCAATTTCACTTTCACTTTCACTATTATGGGTAGACTAACACTCGTCGCTATCTTTCTCTGTCATCGACTCCGCCGTCGACATAATATCTCTCAGTTGTTTTACATGAGTGTGTATAAGTCTTTTTGTTTCATATTCAAGAGATAATTCTGACCTAACCTTTTCAATTGAGCGTGAAAGGGGAACAAATCATTTTACCTGTGTGTTTGTAATTGCTGCCAGTGATTGTAATATCGTCTGTTGAATCAACTTTATGAATCTATAATCGGAGGGTAGCGTATATCTATTTTCGGATTTTCGAAATTGTAATGATTCAAAATCACGCATAATTTTTTCAGGATCAGATTCGTCAGATATTTTTATACCGTTGTGTTGTAATTGCTTAATAGCAACAATAATAGCATTAATATTTTCATGATTCATTATATAATAAATATATGTTTAAATAAAAGATATTTCTAAATAAATATATAAATATATTTCTGAATTATGAATAAATATAAATATACATCTGAATGAAAATAAATATAAATCCGAATGAAAATAAATATGAAAATATATTTCTGAATTCTGAATGAAAATATTCTGACAAAAATATGATGTTCGGTGTACCATTCCACGGGGTCCCTTCATTGCCAGTAAAGCCTTTACCATGAGGTCCTAAGAGTCCTTTCATTGATGCCTTTATGGCACTTTTCATTTGAAAGGCACTCTTCATGGTTAAGGTCGTTCTTATGGCCCACAGACCCCTCATGAGACGTTTTCGTCTGGCGACATTCTTTCTGATTGTCCCTTTGTGAGTTACCCTTCAGTGAGGTCACAAGGTCACGAACTCACATCACTCTGCTGTTTATTTTGGGGAGGTTCCTACATAGACACACCCTCCGGCGAATTTCTAATGTGCGAAACGAAATATTAGAAATTCAGAGGGTTGACTAGATTTTTCAATTTCATCTACAACTTTCCCCAAATACGATTATTATGAGGAGATAACTGATGATCATAGAGCTATTGATGATACCCTGAAAGAATTTAAAAGATTAATCAGACTACAGCCGGATAGAATACAATGCGAAATAATGCGTGAAGTAATTTTAGAAACTCCTGTGAACGATTTTTGGAATTTGTGGAGACCAAATGATTTAATAGTTGCGAGTAGACAAATAGTTCGTGATACACTGCAAGAGAAATTATTTCTGTTACATAAAGAAAAATTTTCGAATCTGCCTGTACCATTGTGGTATCGCCCAGCAGATACTCGACGACAGAATACTGATGTTGAGATTCCAGGAACCTTGACAGAGTCAAGGAAACAAAATCTTGTATTAAATGATATTGTTTTAGTTGATGTTAATGCGGTTGAAAATGCACTGAGCATGGACAAAACTCCGTGAAAATTAGTATACGCTATAACGATTCACTCGTCACAAGGATTGACTATTACTGATACAAATATCTGGATTGTCGATGATTGAATCGAATGGTCAAATTTAATTCATCTCGCAGTGTCTCGAGTCAGAAGAATATCTCAACTGCACAGGATTATTATGAATTTTACAGAAAATAATAATCAAACTGCTAGCAATGACGTAGTAAGAAAAAAGCTATCTAGTTATAAACAGTGTGACAAAAAAAATCTCGACTTTGATATTGATACTGAATTTATTATAACACTAACACAACGACAGAATAATCATTGTGCAAGTTGTAACTGTAATATGCTGTGGGAGTATTCGAATAATAATCGAAGACAATTTACCGTTGATAGAATTAATAGTAGCCTTGGTCACACGTGAAAATGTGATGCTGACCTATCTTGAATGTAATCGACGTCGGGGTTCCAGTTTACAAAAGTGAACGCGGTGGTAATTGAGTGTCTTTAGGAATTACTTGTAATTGTTCACGTGTAAATCCACGCTGAGGAGCAGTTGAATCTAGTCTGTAGATTGCAGGTCTACCAGTGGATCTAACCACGCTGGAAATTTTATGTGTAGTCACACTCCAAATAGGATCAGTTGCTCTTTTTTTACCCCCTTCAAGTTCACCAGGTTCATATAAATATCTTACAGTCACGTTACCTAGTACTGGTTGAGAGAAAGAATCGCGTCGTTGTACAGGTATATGTTTCTTTGTAATCGCGATCATAGGTTTCATAGAAGTTGAACGAGTAATTTCATTATTTAACGCAGCTATCACATTTGGTAATCTTGCAACCCATTCACGAGATCTCATGTCGCTCTGAATTATTTCCTTCGCATATTGATATCCAAATAACTGCTCAGCGAGTGTTCGATTAAATCGTTCAACTATTGCCTGATCACGATGAATTGCGGTATGTCCTCGTCTAATTTTGACATTATGTTTTTTCATCAAAGATGATGCTGCACCAAGAAATTCTTTGCCAGGATCAATCTGTAGTAGCTGTGGCCATCGTAGACCACCACGTTGATAAATTCGTTCAAACGTAGATGCAACTTCAGATGCTGTTTTAGTTGATAGTGGCTCTGCTTCTTTATATCTACTTGCAACATCAACGACAGTTAACGCATATTTGTATGTGCGTGATTTAAGTCCACGTGTTTTAATAGTATCATGTAGTGAAAACAAAATATCTGCTTGATTAACTTTATTAGGAACGCTGACATCAAAACGCCCGTGTTTAATTTTTTTAGGTGGACGTAGATAGATTTGCCATATTGCCTGTCGTACTAAACACGCTGCAGCAACAACACGTGAAACATTTGCTGCTTCAGCAAGTTTACTAATCGCTGATCTGCCTCTCCAATATCCTTTTGGGCTATAATAAACACGATTCCATTATAATAGTTATATAATTAATTACCAGCCCCTAGCATTAGTTTACCCTTCATTGCAGATTTCACTAGAAAACTAGCAAGTTTTTCTCTGAGAGACTTATCTTTTATAGAATTTAATGCATGAATCAATTTCATATCTGCAATATGCCGTTTTTGTAAATCCTTGCTTTTATACGCAACATCATGAACATGACACGCTTGATCAATTGCGTTTATTGGATACTCTTCAGGTCTTGGTTGGTCTCGTTCGTCAAGTCGGATATCAAGTCGAGGTCCAGGACCATAGTAATTGTATCCGGGTAAATGTTATTCTCTGGGATATTTCGCCCATGGAGTTCCTGGTAATTTTCCCAACGAAGTAGCGATAAAACCTTCTGTTTTCGTAGTCTTGTCAAGGGTGATAAATCTGTATTTGTTTGTACCACAATTTTCACACTTGCCTGTTAGTGCACGCTTGCTATTTTTTGTTATTATTGTTGTTAATCCACTGGTCCCACCAACGGTGGGGGTGGGTGCCTTGCATCGAACGCAGTATAGATTCATATTATTTATCATATGGATATAACTGACTTCTCAGCGACACGAAAGCAGGAGCCAGTCAGGTATCATCCAGCCTTGCCACATTCTGTAGGGATGATAATAATTGGACCACCTGGGTCTGGAAAAACACAATTATTGCTTAATTTGATAATAAGATGGCTCAAGTGGGATAAGTTATATTTAGTAGCTCCATCTGTGGATGATCTGCGGTGTTATGAAGTGCTTAATTTTAATGAAAATGCAAAATCGTTATATGAAGAAGACGGTGACGGTGTCGTCGATTTTATTACTGATATTGATGAGTCCCCATCTGGAGATGACCTGGATGGACGTATTAATAATCTCGTAGTATATGATGATGTGATGCTGGACAAGCAACCGAATCCAGCCCGGATATTTTCTCGAGGTAGGCATAAAAATACTGACGTGATTTATTTTACTCAGCGTTATACATAAATACCAAAAGTGATCAGAGATAACTGCAATATTTTGGTTGTGTTTAGCGGAGTAGATAATTATACTCGGCAAAATATTTATTATACTTGCTGTTCAGGGGACATGGACATGATTCAGTTCAAATATTTCTTTTCAAAAGTACAAGCTACCTCACATGGATTTATCACAATAAATTTACATGATCCTAGGTCGAGATATCGTATAGGACTTAATAAAAGTTTTGGATAAAAACCAGAGCAGCAGAGAGGGTGAAACGACAAAAAATGAGTGTGCGGCTGGGCAAAGAAAACACGCCTAACATTTGAAAAAAAAAGTCAACGATGGAGTAACAGCGATGAGCTAACCCACACGATTTGACGTTATTACGGTCTGTTTACCACAACAACGAAATGCGTTCGGTTAACGGTTTCGGTTTAGTATTATTGACCTTATTCTAGCCTTTCGTAGGAACCTTTATTTTTGCTAACGGACCCTCGGAAAAAGTTGTAGGGTTCAGCCTCTTTGCTGCTACTTTCCATTGGCCTTTTGTGCTTTTTAGTTAATTTCGTGAAATTTAATAAGCGCTATGACGATTCAAGTTACGATTGGCGGAGGCAATCATCACATTCGCCATCGAAATGGTGAGCTGCTCTATTAATGACCCAAGCGATTCTCCCCTTCAGAAAATCGCGAAGGAGGCAAAGTCTAACATCGATGACGTGGCGACAATATTTCGAATCCGCTTCGATGTGGAAAGAAAGTTTTTATTTTTCGTCTAACTTCAGGAGTTCAGTTTGACAGGCGATAGAATGTGTCTTGTACCAAATTGTTAATGGGTTGCTTCCATTTAGAGAGCAACCCATCAACATTCTCTGCTGCAACGATGACGCAATGCCCTTGTCTTCATATAATTCGAAGACAATGCCTTGCTGGTAAGCAGTGCATAAAGGAGATTCTGGCTCCGACATGCAATTTTGTCGCACTGGTACGAATGGCTGGTTCACATGGAGTATGGCCGGCAAGGTTACCGGCCGTGCTGAAGGAGGTTCGGTCGGTGCCTGTACCGGCCGTGTCGTGGGCATGGCTGGAAGGACAATCCTATCACTAAAATTCTCGTCATAATTTGAATGTGTAGTCTTATGCCAGACAAGTCGGGCAGACCTGTAAGATCTCCGTAATGTACCTTTAGGCATGATAGAACACATAAATAAACCATTAAGATCTCCGTAAGTATAGAGTTCTGAAGCCGTAGACATGGCGAGACTGACGGATCTATCACTAAGATCCCCCTAATTATAATTGTAGCCATATGCACGTTAGGACGGACAAATCCATGATTAAGATCTCCGTAACTGTAGAGAGATGAAGCCGTATACCTGTCGAGACGGGCGGATCTATCACTAAGATCCCCTGCCATAATATGCCTGGGTAGTCTTACTCCAGGCGATACGGACAGTTCTATCAGTAATTGTAATTGTATAAAGCCTAGAAATATTTGGACAGACAAATCTATCATTAAAGTCTCCGTAATTGAAGAGAGATGGAAACGTATTCCTTGCGAGACGGACTGATCTATAATTAAGATCCCCGGAATTGTAGTTTGTATGTTGCCGTAGGCATATTAAGACGGAACATCTACCATAAAGATCTCCATTTAGGAATGAGTATTAATCCAAATAAATCCCAAATCCTGTAGTTTCAGTATATCAATCATTCACAATATCGTGTCCTTCTAACACGCTTAAATTAACATCAGATTTTTTTTTAAATGTCTGGATTCATGTTGCAGAGCAATGGGATACTGGCATTGCCTTATGATAAATTTCTTCTTCATCCAAGTCAATTTCTCAGTTTGAACAATTAACTGTCTTGGACTGCTGTCGTGAAACAAAAAATGTTTTACTGCCTGACAACTCCACCAATTATAAGCAATGAAAGAAGTAACAAACAAGCGTGCCAAAATCAGCAATAGAATGAATGGTATTACGACCCAACGTTCTTAAGATAAGTAATAGAAAGGAGTAGGACCAACACGTTTTCACGTTTTGTAAAATGCAACAAATAATTTATTTCTCTAGAATACAAAGTGAAAAATGTAAAAAGAACCTATGGTATTACGAGTTAAATTCCAAATAATCCTAGAATTTCTAACACAAGTCCTAACGAGTAAACTTCTAACTAAACAAAGTGTTGATGTGCCTGTGATTGCCTGTGTTGTAGTGATGTGCCAATAGTCTATTGTTGAATGACAATTCACATTAGTTCAGGGATGAGAAAGCGATGAAGCTATATACAGGTTTGACAGATACAATTATATAGTTCATTCAAAGAGGATTTGAACACGGACGCTTATGGTCATAAATGATGTGAAAAGCGCAAATGAATGTAGTCGAGGTGTGTGAGGAAATTAATATTCTGAAAGTTCTATCGTCTTGAGTAGATGATTAATTTCTTTCATATAATCGTGTATTTACTCATCAACTATATCAATGTCGGGACTACTGTAGGATATTTGAATATGCACCCATTGCATCAATTTTTAATGAAATCGTATTTGCCTTACCAAAACATACATTATGCTTCGTCCGCTTTGTAGTCATGCCTTTCCATAGCCTACATGAAACACATTTCCCCATATAATTGTTAACCGAAAGAGAAATAGAGATAACCGTTTGTTATATACCGGAAGTTAATCAATTTATAATTGAAATAAATAGAAAATATTGTGTTACGACTTGCAAACAAAATTAATTCAAAGATTTGAATGGTATCCCTTAGACAGTATATTAATAAATACAAATTTTATCTCAAATGGATGATGCATAATATATACAATTTTGCGATAAACCTAGCATATCAATGGTTAATAAGTATTTATTAGTCAAGCAACGACAAAAGGAACCTTCGTAATAATAATAGCTGTAAGTGTCAGACAGTAAAAGGAGACGTATAAAATCTACAACAGGCACTATCGCAAATCTAAAGGACAAAATTCAAGAAACGTATATTTGGAAATGTGTGGATGCTATGGTAGTATGCCAGGATCTGATCTACAACCTGTCCTAAAGGACTGCAAAAATGTGCTGAGAAAATCGATAGATATCATATCCAAATAATATTTGCTTTTCCAAAGCAGTTGAGATTGAATACAGTCAAATGTGTCTTGATGGAATTAATGAACTCTGAAAATCAGTGCTCAGTGTCCTACAAAACATAGTTCTTTATCTTCTACGCCTAATCACAATCTTATTTGCACACCGATTTGTTTTTTGTTTTGTTTTTTTTTTTTTTTTTTTTTTTTTTTTTTCCTTCTTTCAATTTCTATGTTCGTTCATATTAATGAAACAACTATACAACACATGTAAAATTAAGGCATAAAATACGGTTTAGGCCTGAACGAAGAAGTCAGAGCACTACAAACACAGGAGGGTTAGGTTAGCTACTTGAACACTGAACGCACAGTCATTCACTTACCGGTGAGTGGGAAATCTAACCTAAGCTAAATAACAATCCAGCAAGAGGTATTTCAACCCTTTAAGTGCATTTACAGTTGGTCTAAGCCAATATTATGATCTAATTAGCATTGTTACCATTGTTTCTAGATCCAATGCTATCTTTCCACTTTCCTTGTGACTGTAACTTCTACCTTCATTCATAGGTCCAGTGACAACATTGCATGACATTCAAAAATTCGCTACGCGCGTTTGTTGACGGATTATCGCCAGTATCTTCCAACAGAGAGAGAGAGAGAGAGAGAGAGAGAGAGAGAGAGAGGTGGTGTGAGTAGTGGTGAATTTTTGGAGACTTAACACAATTGCGTTTATTTATTGTCCATCCCTATGTTTCTCCGTTGTTCGATTGGTCTGTTGCCTTACCAACCAACACTTGGAGTGAGCGAAAGGTCGACCTTCGCGCATTTTAAAATAAAATGAGCTGCTTTTATAACATTATTAAAATGTTTTATACAGTATGAAACAAAAAAGCAAAGCTTTAAATAGATTAGAGTATATGTGTTCTTCGTAACTGAAAAATATAACTTACAATCTCGACAAGCTTTTGCATCTTTGTATCATTGGTGCTATGGACACTATATTAAAATCTCATTGAAACCTAACCATTATGAAGACCCAGAATCCTGTAGGTGACTTGGTGCAAGTTCAGTTTTCATGTTGTGTCTCAGCCCACAAACGTGCCCGTAGTGTGTCTCATGTGAGACAGCAATCTGATAAAATTTAAATCTCCGCTGTTCTACCTGTAGATTTGTATTTAAATCGGTATTATATAGTTTAGACGTGTTGTTAGACTCCAAACCATTCATCTACATTATCATCTATGCATGTGTGTATGTATGCATGCATACATACATATATACATACATACATGGCTACCGTTGAGTGTCCCAGGGCATGTCACTTTACTCCAATTTCCTCGGCACTAAATAACCTACTTGTGTTGCTGTGCCGAAAAAAAAAAAAACAACAAACAAGCAAACGTTGCCGAATCTTTTGATCTTTAAACACCCTTGTCTCAGTCGAATGGATTTTTAGCAAGTAGAATCCAATCAAGAAGCAGATGTGACTGATTTATTCTTGCCAAAATTGTCACATTTATTGGCTGATGATAGCGAAAGGAAGTGAAGTGGTGACTTGCACTGAAAATGATTAAATATCTGATTTTGATTATAAGTTTTTGAAGAACAACCAAGTCAGCACGCACATAATTTGTTATCAGAACAGTGCCATGATTAAAACATATACAATTTATTTGAGTACTGTATTTTAAGTTTTTGTACTTGTGCCTTAGAATTGTTACTTAAGGTGTTTTTCCCTTAAAAATTCTATTTATTACATTTCCAAATTCAGTTACATATGTTTTTGATGTTGATAAACCACGTGGAACGGACCGAAACTACTTTTTTGTTACATGAATGATGCACATCAAACATAATCACGGAAGGCAGTTTCCACATTTTAAATTAATACCTACAGAACTATTATTTTAAATATTTAGTGAAATCATACATAATTAACCATTATATGAAATAATAATTGCCATTATTTCTCAGTTTTTATCCTTGATCTGGCATGTAAAATACAAAGAGCTATTGGAAATAATTTAGCTGCCCAGCACAAGTCCTCCAATCATCCGGTTTTATAGTATTGGCATAACAGAAGTTCGCAGTCGCATCAAAGTTCGCTAAGTGTGTTTGACCATGTCTCTTTTCAATTAAATCTGGCGTCAGCGGTTTCATTTAAACCAGGGGTCTCAAACTCAAACCACCCTGAGGGCCGCATGAGGGCATGTTCGATGGCCCAAGGGCCGCACCACCTTTATTATCTCTCATGACACCTTCTGATGCCAATCATTTTGCGGGCCACAGGATACGGCTTGGCGTGCTGCATGCGGCCCGCGTGTTTGAGACCCCTGATTTAAACCATCTCTCTCTCTCTCTCTTTCTCTGGTGGCCTAGTGGTTAGAGCATCCACGTCGGATGCGGGAGGTCGTGGGTTCGATCCCCGGCCGAGTCATAACAAAGACTTATAAAAATGGTACTAACAGCTGCCTCCCTTTGCGCTCAGCATTATGAGGTTAGTGTTAGAACTGGTCGGCCTGGTGTCAGGATAATGTGATTGTGTGGGACATCATGCTACATGTCTGCAGCATGATGCCCAGGTGTTTGACATCACTATAAACTGCCACCCTGCAGACATCGTAGCTATATGACAAAAAAATTGTTAAAGCTACGTTAAAAAATCCAAATCACAAATCTCTCTCTCTCTCTCTCTCTCTCTCTCTGAAAACGCCCATCACATTTACTAAAAACTTGTAGAGTATTCCAAACCCAAACCACAAATATATTCAGCGTGCTGTGAGATCTTGTGCAATATTATGGTTCATATTTACAAACAAAAAAACAGTTCACTTCCATAGGGTGGTATACGGCTGCAATGATAAATACAAGTTCTTTGCAACTGAAATGTAATGCAACGCACTAGTCTTGTTGCTTGATCAGCATATATTATATGACCATGTATTGCATAAATGAGTTATATAAGGTTAATAATATATTAACCGTGAACTCCCAGTTTCAAGTGGATAGATACAGGTTTCAGTTCCCAGATCTGCCAAAATACTGAAGTTTCTTCTTACCGACTATAGTTGACCATATTCAAACAAAAATATTAATAAAGTCAATATTGCAGGCACTATTAGACCACGATTTGACTGCTGCTGTGTGGTACATTTATGTGTGTAAATAGGTAATATATGAGAGTGCTAGGACAGTAGCTACATGTAAAATAGTTTATTCATTTTGACACACACAACAAATAAAAGAAAATGATCCACTGATGCAAGGCTTGTACCTTGGGTGTAGCACACTCAGGGATTTATGCGAGCATGCGCATTGCCCAGCGGAAAAATCAATACTTGATCTAGCCTTGGGCAGGAATTATAAACACAATAGTGAAATTTGTTGTAGAATGTACTCTGGTTTTATCTTCGCGATATACGCATTCCAGGTGAAGTACTGCTTGACTTTGGTGAGCCAGTTTTGAGCACAACATTAACACTGACAGGCAGACAGAAGAAATACTGATAGCTGATAAATTGATATACAACACTGGTTTGTACAAAAGCACAAACATATAGACCAAAAACCTTTGATAGTTCAAAACAATAATTCATCTGCCGAAAAATACTCAAAACGAAACAGACAGACGGCGATAATCTTGTTTCACGTAGGCTACAATCACAGTAATAGTAAATGCATTCGCTCAGATAATCGTTGTTTTTCCAAACTCATAGTTGACTATTTGAGAATCACTTTTCCGAAATTTGTTTGCATATAAAATTGAGTACCACATTAGTACTTAAATCTAGAATATGAAGCAGATTAAAATCAATACGCGATAGGTTCCATAAAGTTACTCATATCACAGGAGTCTGACGTTTTATCAATAAAGTACAACGAAATCTCTGACAACATGAAATCACCTTGTCGGTACTATAAATTAACACAAGGAGTCCAAGCGTGACCCCAAGCCACTCGATTTGACTTTTCTCACGTGTCTTTTATCACTTCAGAATCGCAAGAAGACTGAAAAGCAACACATATCCATTAAAAAGACAGCAATGTACCAAACTGACTCATAACTCGCGGACGACCATCCAATCCAGCAAATTAACCTTTAGTTTCACCATTCTCAGTCTTCTTGCGATTCTGAAGCGATAAAAGACGCGTGAGAAAAGTCGAATCGAACGGAGGGTCACTGATCTTAAAATAGGTAATAGGAAAGAGCAAAAACCAACAAGTTTTGTAAAATTTAACAAATAATGTATTACCCTAGAATACAAAGTGAAAACGTAAAAAGAACATACTGCATTGTGAATTCAATCCCAAATAATCATAGAAATTCTAACAGCAGTCATAATGAATAAAAATTTTGAATAAAAGTTAGTGGTATTTAATATGATTTCCAGTGTTGAATGTGTTGATGCGCCTGTTGTGACCTGTAGTCTCTAATGTAATAATGTACCAATGTCATAAATTGTAATGATGCGACAACATTCTTTTAATGAATCACAATAATATAATCGAAGATTTCCTTGTTCGAATTCACCATAATTCCAAGTTAATGTCTCTTTCCAAGAATGTTATGGATCAGTTTGTATTTACAGAGAAAAGTATTTTGAATTAACTAAGTTCACTGGACACAACAATGATTGATTCCTGCCTATCGTAGTAATAGCTAATTTTTCAAGTAAACAAGATTATAAAAAAACTAAGACATAAAAGAAGAACTTGGATAAGGGCCAAAAGTTCATTTCTAGAAGAATCCAAGTTATAATTAGATAAGTTTGTTACTAAAATTATAATAAAATAACATGATAAACATAATGTCCTTCACTCAAACTAAGATAACGATCCTAATATTTAACCTACACTCACAGAGAAACATCAGCTAGGTTGTGTAAGTACAACATGAACTTGATTTTGGACAAGGTCAAGTACAAAATACAATTTAAAATGTAACACAATGACAGAGAGAAAAAACTAACAAATGCATATTAGATACACATAACACACCACCATTCCTTTCAATAACAGCTACTTCACTGTCAGCTTCTTCTCTCAACATCTTGATATCTTTCCCAGTTCCCCAGCTGCTTATCAACACTTTTCAATTCAAATATTTATTTGTTCTATGTAACTTAATTTTGTCTGGGTCATGATAAATTGCTATATCAATGCTGTAGAAGATACTGCTAATTGGTTAACATAGTCGTCTCTGCATTTGTCTCATATTTAACACTTCAATGGGGGGGGGCAGAGTGGTCGAGTGGTCTAAAGCGCTCACCATTACGGATCACTGCTATCTCACCACTGTTTGCATGGGTTCGAGTCTCAGGCTCGGCCAATGTGGGTACGTGAGAAAGCTTGCCAGTAGCTTCTCATGGATCAGTGGTTCTTTCTGGGGTTTTCGAGGGTTCTTCTGCCACCAGTTATACTGTTCGCCATGTACTGCCTATCTTGTGCTGAAAAATGGCGTTAAATCCTATAACAACTACAACAACAACACTTCATTTTAACCCTGAAGTAATTTACTTCCAAACAATATGTAATCACTCTATTTAATTTAATCAGAAAATGCACATTACATGCATTGCCTGAATAGTACCTCCCCGTAGGTGTTTGTAATTATCATATACACTGTAGCAAACAAAATCACCTATAAACATATTAATTTCTTAAAAGGAGATGACTCGATTAACCACAAATAATTACCATTAATGTAATTAGTTTGGTCCATGAAAATATTCCGAAAACATGCAAACTGCAATGAATTCAGTAGATGTTTGTTTATACTTATCTAGCTGTTGAATTTTAGTCGTTGGCCATGTAACTGTTACTCTGAAAGTGATCCTAACTTTTAAGCTGGGTTTCGAACTCTTGACAATAATACTTTCTCCATTTTCACCATGCAGTTATTCCCTCCTGAACATGTTTGTGTACATTTTGAGGTTGATCGTCATTCAGAATAAGGACAGTACTGTATTTTATTCTTGATGTCAATGTAGTAACCAAAATTGTTTTATTTCATCCAATATGTTGCAATACTTAACAACAAACTATTCTCTGGAACAAAATGGATAGTGTGCCATTTCAGTTGCCAAATGGATTGGAAGGACATTTCATTTTCAGAAAGTGACTCAGTTTTGTCTTAGAACTGTCTCTTGCACATATTTTTTTTATTTTGAAATTTCAGAATTCCTGAACACCCTATGGGTAATCTTCCAAACATTTTTTTTTTTTCAAACGATATGAAAAATGTATATCTTGGAAGAAGTTTTAATGAATCTTGAATATATAACACTAGTATTGAAATAATTTCCTCGATTCATCAGTTTCATTCAGCATTGTCTAAAATAACTGAAAGCTTAGTCAACATGGTTTGATACTAAGGAAGTATTTGATCTTGTATCATTTCTCTCACAAGTCCAGGACACGTGCCCCTAAGCTACTGTGCCACCTGTCTCCTCTTATGATATGTGGGAGTGTGTATCAAGTGTATTCAACATCCCCGAAAGTATGGTATGAATTACATGCATAATTTTATATTAAACTGGATAATTTCAGATGTAGGTTGAAAATGTTACGTAGCACAAAGAAAAACACAACAACCTTGTGTATTCATATTATTAACATCTGGAAATGGTATACAGAGACACGCAAGAGTTTTTAAACTGGAATACTCTGAAGATTGGTATTAAATTCTAGGGGTATATTAAAGTTCTTGTGCCTATTGATAAAATAATTTATACTTTTATTTACCCTAAAAGATATTCTCTTCTACTGAACTGGTCACAAATTATAAAGTCAATTTAACTCCAATCTTAAAAATTTCAAGTTGTTGCAAAAAGTATTCCCTCTGACAGACTATTAAAGTCATCAACCTATAAATGAACTGATATGTAGGTTTTATAGCTGCATGCTTAAATTTAAATATTCAAACTAGTGCAACTCTGACTGACAACCATGTCAATACCCCATATCTTTTTTTATACAGGTACATATAAATTACCTAAAATCTCCTCTTTGCCATATACCCGTCACCTCCAAATTTTTTTTAATACAAAAATCACAAAATTGGAACTAGTTGTTGTATTATAAAATTCCGCACATACTGTGTGTCTTCAAAATGACTAAACAATCTGTCAACAAACTGCACACAATGTTACATACTCAATGTGTTAGTAAATGTTTCCTTCGCCTTTAACATTTACAGTATGACACTCCAATGAACAAGTCACACCTTATTCTCCTCTTGAACATCTTCACAAAGGTAAACATAATCAAATTCTGTGAAATTCCATGAAGCAGTTCAGGAAAAGATAGGGTAAGGTGCATTAATGAATGGATAGACAATTAATAACAATACATCTGAATGTATGGATGGACAGCTAGTAAGTCAATATATCTGATTACAAACACAAATGAATATATGGAGGGACAATTAGTAAGTCAATATATCTGACACAATTACAAATGAATATAAGGATAGACCGTAACACAGTAACACAATATATCTAACACTAATGCAATGAGATAATCAAGTACAAATTTGTTTTAAATCAGAGAAAAATAAAGCTTAACTAATTCTTTTAATACCATATTCAGAAAGGAAACTAAATTCATAGTAAGGTCCATTTTAATAATAATAATAATAATAATAATGGTATTATTGTTATATCATGTTTGTAATACTGCATTAAATAATAATATAATATCAGACTGATTGCATTAAAAACAGTCATAATACTAAAATGACTATTTTTTATCAAAAGGACAGGAGGAAGGGCCGTCTTGTAAAGATTGGACATGTTCTTAAGCAGGATAGCCTTTCCATCAAGCTTATGAATAATAATAATAATAATAATAATAATAATCAATAATGTTATCTTTTATTATTATTATTGATAGTACTTTATATATTTCAGGCTACAGACCTGTTAGGAATTTATTTAATTACCATCTTAAAATATATAGCCATAAAAAAAGGAATTTGTTCCATCTTGTTTTAAAGACATGTTACTTTAATGACTCTGTACAAAACCACATTATCAGGACCTACAATATATATATATATATATATATATATATATATACAACACTAAAATTTACTAAACCTATCAGACAGGAGTATATCTAGAGACTGAAAAATCACTAACCAGTCCACTGCAATGTAGACAAATGTGAAACATGTTTATATTCATTATTATAGCTATTATTTGAATCAGTACAATATAATGCAAAATATATACACCATCATTATAATGAAAAAACAAATGGTTTATATATATATATATATATATATATATATATATATATATATATATATATATATGCAGAGAGAGAGAGAGAATATATGTATAGTATGTATGCTGTATCAATGATATACCATAAGATGTGTAAATTTTTTATTAAAAGGAAATGAGGCTTGCAAAGTTTCATTTTAATGAAAATTTATATTATTGGTATATCATTGATACAGCATACATACTGTACATATATTTTATTATATAACATACAAATACACATATTTGTCCTCTGAACAGTTACAGGCAACTGTGTATTGACAGAATTAATGAACTCCTCACATCTCTACTGAGCGTGTCCGCTACAAAATGTAGTTTTGTGCCTTTTTGGCTATTTACAATCACCTCTGCATATTGACAAGTTCATTGTTTTCCTCTTTGAGTTTCTATTTTTATTCACACTGATTAAATCAATATAAGACTCACTTATGCTTTAAACATGAAAGATGGTTTTAATGAAGAAGGTAGTGCACTACAAACACATAGCTAGTTTTTGAAAACTGAATGCTCACCCATTCAAGTACCGGTGGATGGAAATGAGTGGGGCACAGAAACTAAGCAAAATGACGAACCAACAAGAGGTAATTAAAATATTTTAATATATTAACAGTTCATCTATGTTATTATTCTGCTTTAATTAACATAACCAACCATAAGATTATCTCTCTCTTTCTTCCTTTGGTCAGTTTGACATAACATTTACCATCATGCATAGGTCCAGAGACATCGTTGTATGACAAAAGCGAAGATCCTCAACACTAGTCTTTTCATGGATTTTCACCCATATCTTGCTATGAAGGTTGAGAGAGAGTGAGAGAGAGCACCTTTTGGACATTTTAATATTTAATTAATAATAATAATATTCAACTTTTAGAACATTATAATAGGTTTAAGAAACAACAACAACAATGCATTAAATACATTACAGTATGTGTGCCCCATAATCGAGAATTTTTTCCTTATATTGTTGGCAGGCTATTGCTACTTTGTATCATTGTTTATATAAACGCTGTAGACAAATCCCAAGGAAAGTGTACACATACCATTACGACAAACCATATTCTTGTAGGTTACTTGGTATAAGTTCAGTTTCAAGGTTTTCATCCAGCTCAAATTCTTTTTCTCTCTCACTCCAGATTTCTGCGTATATGTCCCTTATGTATTAGGTGGGGGGATGCAAAGCAGGAAAGATTGCGATGAAATTTTGTACCATGTTAAATTCTTTAGAAAACAGTACTTATTAATACTTTATATTGTTTCTTCATATGTCACTAATGATTAATGAGTGGAAATACATCATTGATCTATAGGCCTAGAATCTACAGCACACAGTTGCAATGTTTATATATGCGTATTATTCTGCATGGGTGGATCACAATTTGATATACCAATATATATATATATATATATATATATACCATTAGTCTTCATCAGCATGATATGAATATCCAAAGCATAATACCAGGTCTAGCAACATTTCCTTTAACATTTTTGCATGAGGTCCTGTTATATCATGAAACAACTAGGAAACATCATTATCAACTTTAGATGTTGTTCGTGTTGGCTTGATATTATTTCACTCACCTACTTTAACCTTCAAAATTTTCTACTGGACCCTAATTCTTAAAAATTGCATGCAACAACCTGAAAGGGTCCTTTTTAACAACATACATGTATACTGAACTTACTAAGGTGTGATACCAGATCTCTCAACACACTTTTACCTTTCAAACTTTAATATGAACCCAAAATTCAAAACAGTGGTCAACTCAACATGTGTCATTTTAACAAGCTGACATATCTTGTATCTATATTTTCCAGGGCACATGATATCAGGTGCTTCAAACACTCTGAACCTTCAAGCTTTGTTTCAGGACCAAAATTCCAGTAAATGATCTTCAGGTCGACTTAAGATAACTCTGTAGAACATGATACTAGGTCTTTTCATAATTTTTATCTTCAAAATACACCACTCCCACGATAACTCGCACCCTGATAACTTCCGAACCTGCTTATAATGCAGAGTGAGAAAATACCCCAAAATTAATCTGTATTTGTTGAACTTGAAGAAAATCGCAATCAAAATTGGTAACTGAAACTTCTATATATCACTCATTTTATCATCAAAAACAGTAGATAGGACCTGGAATCTTTAACCAACATTATGAAATTATCAACCTTTAATAAGAAGTTATAATTTGTTGCATTTTGTTTCCAACAATACATGTACACCATAATTAATGATATTCAAGGAAATTTTGATCAATGAAAATGTCACGCCTAGTGGAGGCAGTACTTTTTAAAATAAATAACCAATTAAATAATTTTTTATCAAGTGAAATCTGCATCTTAGTTCCATCTTTTACTTCCTTTTAAGTTTAATTATCATAAATGCAATGTGTCCTCTTGTAATTAAATGTGAAATGTTTAAATCTACCATAACAGCTAGGTCTGCAAGCATTTCTCTGAGAACCCAATTAAGTGCCAACAATGCCTTGATATCTGACTAGCAAAAGTTTTTGTTGTATTGTTGCAATGAATTGAAAGCTGGCCTCCTTTGTATTATCATGCTAAGTACATCTTTTTAATCATATAAAGGAGGTGGAATAAACAAAATGTTAAAAGTCATGCAAATCCTACATGCTTAAGAACTAGTGGCCTCGGTCATATGTCAAGTGAACTCATTTCCATTGATCAATCACTGTTATAATTGTTATTGTGTATGTAATCTAATTAAACTACCTTAAATTAACCTACTCAATCATAAATGTGATCAAAGATAGCAAGTCAACCAAAAGTGAAATGAATACTTAGAGAAATAAAGAGCTTTGTTTCACAGATACAGATCATTGATGGGAAACGGGTTTCAGAGAATTCCTGAATTGGCATTTAGGGATATTCTCAGGAATGATAAGAAGTTTCACTATTACTTGCAGTGAAATCTAGGCATCAATATTTTACTAACTGAACAATACAAAAATTGAGTTTCGATGTGGACAATTGTCTCACAAAATAATTGCTACTAGTTTTTGAAGGAAGGAATCTTGCTTGGTGATGTATCAACAGTTTGTCTGGTTCGCTGCTACATACTAGACTATTATATACCACTCAGGAAACTAGACTAATCAACAAAACAAACAGCAGTGACATAATACATTTTCGCATACACGTGATGGTTGTTGAAACAAGTTGCAATAATATTAATGATCTTTCAGATGTTGGACATTTTGATAATAAATATAATTTATACAGAATAACGAACATCATTAGAAAAAGAACTTTATTGACAATTATTCTCGACATGATTTTTAAACGAGGATTCTGCCATTAAATAGGCCAGTTCCCACCACCAGTCCCCACTCCCATGGTCTTCTGGAAGTCTAACGGATATTTTGGAGGTCCCTCAGTAACACACGCCCTCACTTACAGTGAGGTCTATGTTTCTGGACCCTGTTGTCAGCGAGTTATCAAGGGAGAGGTGTAGCAGTGAAACTTAATGTCCAAAAGGTGGCATACAAGTGTAATGCAAAAACTTCAACTGGCATTCGTTATCATTTATCTGCATGAGATATGCATATCCAATGAATGTCAAAATGAAGTCCCTCAACAGCCCTGTATAACTTTGTCAGGAAGCCTAAATTCTAATAGGTGGCCTTTTTTGCATCATTTAATATCTTGAATGATTTCATTAACTTTAGATATGGCATTCTGTAGCATGATCCAAGGTCCCTTAACTCCATTTTACCTTTAAAACATTGCAGCAAAGCCTACATTAGAAAATGCTGCATTGCAACTGCTGTGAAGTAATTTGGAATAGTCTTCCTCAAATTAAGATCTAGCTAGTGACGACATCTTACTAGGTCCTTTTCGCATTACATTAAAATACATTTATATGAAGCCTAAATTGTAAAATATGGTCTGCATGTGTCATGGAAACCTCGGACAATCCAAAGGCATAATGATGAACACTGTAACAAATCATGCCTCAAGAAAATTGTTTGAAACATAAATTCCACAAAGTAAATTCTAAACATAATGGATCTAATTCAAATATCTTGAATCAATTTCCAAAATGGTTTCACAGTGCATGGTATCAGTTCCATTATTTTTGATATTCAAAATGTTGTATTGAACTACTAATGTTCAAATTCATCTACAGCTTGAAAATAGTACAACATGGTCACAAATGAGCACACATGATTAATTCAATTCCCATGGACAATAATGTGAATCTTTGTCTAAATTACTATGCATTCATGGTAATACTGCCAAAAGGTGTTTACATCCTTTACACAATTCATCCAAGACAAAACTTTTAAAATGATGAAATGATATTTTTTATGACTCTATTTTGAGAAAAATTCACTTGTTGGTGTCACAACAAAAATCTGGCCCCGTGAGATACCTACCTTTATATCCAGTAGTGCAGCTCCATCAATAAATTAAAAATGGTTTAAGGTTCAAGCCAACTACTGCATACATTTTACCTTTATCTAAGCTACATCAGAAAAATTTAAAAAATATATTCTCATAATTTTTTCATTTGATACAACATCACACATAGACTTATCAATTAAATGCTGCCTGTGGCCAAATATTTAGGCCACATCACCTAATATAATAATATACTTTCATAATAATTCAAATTCAACAGCAGTTCTCCTTGACACTGCCTGCAAATGAATTATGTCCTGCAATTTCCATTTTGAAGATATCTAGGAATTTATATCAATTTGGAAGCCTACTGTAATGATCAACTGACAACATTTTCCACAAAAGAATAAAAGTTTTCCTTCGAAACTTCTTTATACAAAAAGATGGATTCTAGTTCCTATGTGGATATGTAGTGCATATTCTAAGTTACAGGAATTTCTGCACACATCACAACAGGACTCCAACAAAGGGTGGTAGTTTGGGAATGTTACAATGGTTCCTAATCAATAAAAAATATTCAAATGTTTTGTGTTTCTCAGATAATTACTGAATATCATTTGATGTGTCTACAATGCAATCATTAGCATTTGCAGGTTTATCTGTTATAGAAATGTGTCTTGCAAATGCTGGTATGAAAAGAATGTGTATACAGTTAAAGGGAAGTAAATCTTGGAACACACTTCACAGACTTAATTTTCATCACCTTTGAAAAACACAGTAATAGCTTTTGGCATTAATGAACTCCCAAGATCAATATTGTATCAATTATTATAGAAGGATGCTTTCTTGACCATCTGCATCACTGAACCCAGTGTGGACCGAGATACAATAATCTTAAAATATGGTTGACATTTAAGAAAATGGGTGAAAATTAATGGTAACTGAGAAACAAATTATCATAAATTCAATGCAAAGTTATGGCAGCAAGATACAAACTTAACAGATAGTGACAATATTATGATGATTAATGGTCCAGTTACTTCCAGGCAGACATACTTGAAATGAACAAAAACATGGAAGAAAGCAATACCTGTAGACACACTTCAGCATAAAAACAATTTTCTTCCCCAACCTTTATGAACTGTAATCAATTTAATTCAACTTTGAAATGTTACATTTTTATTTATTCATGTAAATGCTTGAATTTATTATAGGCAGATGTTTGGGGACATGTTAGTAATAGTATGGCTAGGAAAATGCATAACACAGCAATTTTTTAACTACCCAGGCTACCTGCTTTAAATCCAGTGTAACTAACAGTTGGTACTTCATGTAAAAATGTCTAAAATGTACACAGCAGACAACTCTTTCTTAAACTAACAAGCAAAATTAATCCTAACAAGCCAATACGACAGATTGCATATGTTTCACTGTGTGGAATTGTTACTATAGGGAACAGACAACTACTTAAAATCCCATAGAACATAAATGTTAATATTTGACCAATCTGCTATACTTTCATCTGTTCATAGTGAGACCAGCAAAATACACCTAGATCCATGAATAATCTATCTAAGATGAAACTTTAAGGGTGATGAAATCAATATGCTGAATGGATTGTTTTTTTGATTAAATTCTATTGTTAAAATCTGTGCCATTAAGATGTCCCATTTCAATCTGGTAACACCAGTGTTGCTGCAGGAAAATAAACAAAAATGGTTTAAGGTTCAAGCCTAGTATTGCATACGATTTACATATATGTAGAGTTGTTGCCAGGGTTTTATCCAAAAGAGGACCTCTGCATTTGTCACCAAAATAAGAGGGAGTAGACAAAAGGCGAGAGGAGGAAACAGCCCTAATTCAATATATACTTAGCACTTCATTATATGTAACTCTTTCTCTTACTCAACTCTGTTATGGCCCTATTGAAATCAAAATCTCAAATGATGTCACCTCTAGTTGTATAAGCATTAATCTGTCAGCTGTTTCTGAGCTTAATCTGTTCTCTATCTGTGTAGGAATACTGTCTGTGCTGAAAACCCCTTTCACCATCTGCTGTCTCAAGGGGCATATACATAGCGAGCTTGAACAAGTTGGGAAATTTTTCTTTATGGTTGTTAGGTACAATTTCCTACAACTCATAGGTGTTGTCTTTTGAATACTTCTCCAAAATAAGATTTTTCACTAGCATAAACTCAGCCAAAAGTACATTTTCTTCAGTAAGTGCTTTACTGACTACTATGCCAGATTTCCTATAAGTTCCATAATGCTGTGTTAGGGTCTTAAGTCCATCCATGCTATAGTCTGCTTGTTCAGACAGGTATTTTGATCAATTTATCTTAACAAGGCTCTCAAGTCTTGTAGCACAAGATCCAATAGGGCTAAACTGCTTGAGAGAATAAATCAAAATTGCACTCTTAAATTTATTAAATTTTCAGACTTAAAATTTTAAAATCACTCACTGGTATCTCCATTAACACTCTCCCAGCTTTAATAAATAGAGGATTACAAATAGGCAATGACTTAATATTGAATTTATGAAATGAGCTGAATAATGCCATACTTTTGCGATATTTGGCAAACAAAAGCTGGACATTTTTCAACAAGATTCATAAATTTAATATTCAATCATTACCCATCTGAGATTCTGTTTATCACATAGGTTTTATTTTAATGGAACTATTTTGGTTGGCGAGAAAGAAGAATAAATAATATCTTTCATTCTAACTCTGCACTTTCATTTCGTTGCATGTAAAAAATAGTCCCTTTCTCTATTGTAATTTTTCTGCGCAGTTCTATAACCATTAACATTTACAAGTAGATTTTTTAAAAACCAATTATGATTCAAAGAGCAACTGTTCTTCCAAATGAATAAAATATTTTTTGATTCAGCATCATTTTTCAACACAGAATGTCTATGCAAGTTCTATAAGATGTCAGATAGTTTGACTATGGTTTGGTTAGAGAAAAAGTTTGACAAAGCTATGGATATTTATGTTAAGGGAGGATTATTGATGAAGATATTCCAGATTTACAGTAATGTATTTGTGACCGGATATTTGCGTTATTTGATTTGGAACAGTAGACATAGACAAATTTTATTTACTGTCAGAACTGGATCACAAAGAAGAAACATTAGATCATTTGAACTATTTTACAATGTAAATATGCTGTGGTTGGATAACATTCTCCCAGTTTGGAGACATGTTTATGTCCATATTCTTCTGTGAAAAGAGGTGAGTTTATTTACTCCTAAAAGTTAACATTTAAACCACTCTTGTATATAGGGTGAATTCCATGTTACAGATATACTGCCCAACCCTCTCTGTGCATGCCTGCAATCAATTGACCAATTCCCTTAGTTTTATTTGCTGTTCCTGTTCTTCTTCTTGTTTGAGGTTTAATGCCATTTTTCAGTGCATGATAGCCTATGCATGACATAACAAGATCCTGCATTGTGAACTGACCATATTCTGAAAGACATGATCTTTAATCCCTAATCCTCTTTAGTCAATCAATTAAAAAAATGGCCACCAAAATCTTGATAATGATAGTAAAAACGAAAAGTTCCACATGGAAGGGTAAGGACAAATTCTCACAAGGCAGCAAGTCAGTAATGAGAATACTGTGCAAGAACTGTATAAGCTTATTTGTACCAATTAGAATTGCATAAAATCATATTTTAACAAGTCATATAAAAATATGAAACTGTACACACCACATATAAACTGTACTATGTAATAACCTGATATAATTCATAAGTTTAAAAAATTTCATCACTATCTTCATCCAGGACTTGCCGAACAAAATCATCTGAAGATGAACCACACCTGAAATCAGCCATTTTGGGTTTTCTGTGTAGTTAGTATTTTAAACATGCATTTGCAAAACGTCCTAGATGCAAAGTTCAAGCTATGAAACAAAGCTTGCTCTACTGCCCAGTGTGCCAAACAAATTTAGTTTAACAACCATTCATGTCAAACTGAAAAACCTAGATGTGTCAACAGTAATGCCTACCTGAAAAATGTCTGATGTTGTGACAGGCAATATAATACCTCTACCAGCATGACTTCTCTTGTGACAAGCACATACAGTTGTATACTGTGCAGAATACATTTTCATATGTGCAACTTTAAACTAATTTGTGGGAGTTCTCACATATCACTGATTTTCAAATGTGTGAATTCATTCAAATTTTACATGATTTGTGTAATCACATGCCCTGAAAACATCTCTGAATATGTAGTCTTCATTCAAAAAAAATTATATTAATTTTTTCCAGTAATTACTTTCAATCAATTAATTTTTATTAAATACAGGATCTAACAAAGCATCACACATAGGCTGTTTCCATATTTCATAAAATAATAACTTGCCTTTGCCTAACTGTACCAAAGATTTATCTTAGGCTTCAAACTTCCAAAGCACGTATACATGAGAAAATTTTTCAGTGATTCTTAACATTTTGGTTAGTTTTGAGAACAACAATACCACACAAGCCATGGTAAAATATTTATTTCATCGTCAGTAACATTTGTAAAAGAACTCCATACATGGGTACAGAAAGCTACTGGCAAGATTTCTCATATACCTGCTGAACCCAAGACTCGGACTAACAAAAACAATGTTGTGATGTCAGTGATCTGTAAAGGCACCTTAGACCACTCGGCCTTGACCCAACACCCCTACTCCAGTGTGAACAAATCAATATATAATCAAATCATGTTAAGTATATTTAGTTTGCTTTCCTTGTCTGTTGTTTTTTTATTTTTTATTTCGTTATATTCTACTGATAATCTAACACTGTATGTTGGACTTGACCTTGTCCAAAATCAGTGACAATTTCGTAAACAACTTCTTTTTCTCTGATTGTATCTAAGCTAAGTCAAGGGCACTGTATTTTTTTACAGCTAGACTACATGGTGATTGTATTTTTTATAGCTAGACTATGTGATGACTGTCGCATGCTTTATTGTGATTTTCATGATGGACTTTCTAATTTAACTAAGATTCTTCTAGAACAATATACTTTTGACCCTTATCTTGGTTCTCTTATGCCATCTATGTTTAAAATATAAATCTTGTTTATTTGAAAATTAGTCATATGTGCTGTAAGATCTTGAGGATGAATCAGTTGTATTAATGTTGTGTTCAATAGTTCATTTAGGCTGGAATTTTATTTATTCAAATTATTTATTTCAAGTGATTCTTCTCTGCAAATACAAAATACTCTTCAAAATTAACATTCCTGGAAATAGATACTTGAATATTATATAGAAATTTCAAATAAGGATTAAATTCTTGGACTGTATTGTTGTGATCCAACAAAAGACTGTTTGCACATCAGCATTATATGGGCCACCACAGGCACATTAACATCTTCAGCATCGGATTTAATTTGGATTTCCATAAAAGTTTATTCAGAACTTTAATTATTAGTCTTTGTGCCTGTAATTCTTGGATTATTTGGGATTTAATTTTCAATACCGTAAGTTCCTTTTTTTACAATGTCACTTTGTATGCTAGGGAAATGAATTATTTGTTGAATTTTACAAAACTTGTTGCTTCTCACTCTTTTCTATTGCATATTTTAAGGCCAGTCATTATAATGATAAATAAATAATCTTACATTCATAGCCTCTGAGAATGACATTTAAAGCCAAGTTCAAAACGTTTTACATCCTATTATTCTGAAGTAAATAATTTTGATAATGAGTCGCTCCAAAATGTGAAAATAATTTTCTTGTGTGTATTTCCCTTAAACTGAAATGCAACTATCTGTTACACAGAGCAAGAAAGGGTCTGTACTGCATTAAACAGGCAACAGTCACATCAAGAATCTTGTTGTAAAAAATAAATCCATTTGCCTCAGAAATGTCATTGTGTCATCCAAAAGTGCTGTCTGAATCAAAGAACAGGATAGGGGTGGTCTGTACCGTATTTTATGTAATTTTTGTACCCTTTAATTTTTCGTACACAATCCAGTTATCAAAATAATAATTATTTAAATGTATCATAATTTTTCGTACATATCACTTTGTATCATTTGAAAAATTCATTAAATTATTAGACATAACATTCCACTAAGAAGATTTACGTTTGCAAAAAAGATCGAAAATACCATATTCCCATTTTGTTTTTACAAAAATTAATGATTAATTGTTGGTGAGAAAATATAATGATTGATGCATAAGCATGGGCACCCGCAGCATAGGTCAAGGGGGGGGTCATGTGCCCCCCTCCCAATCATACTGCAATATATATTCCTACAAGTTTAATCATGCAAATGAAGCTGAAAATATGTCACAAGATTCTGTTCAAAACGCTTATTAAATATTAGCTTTAGTTTCAGACTGCTTATTATACTAACTCTCCCGACCGGGACTGACTGACCCCCACCACCCCCCACCCCTTTTTGTAAAAGATCCTGCAGGCGCCCATGTGCAAAAACTGTTATTGTCATTACAGTATCTACTGGTGTTTATTAACAAATGAACAAAGGACTTTACAGACCATACCTTTAAATATTATCGTTAATTAGTTCTCCTTATTAAGTCCGTCACCGTAACAAAACACCACGTGCATTTTAAAACAAGTTCGGAAGCCCTTTGATGTTGTCTTATCCAACAAAAATTACATCTCAGCACATGCTAAAGTGAAGACCACAGACCATTGGTCAACTTGTCTTATTGTTTCATTAGTCATACAAACATAACATATAAAAACCTTGTCATGTTCCATCGTAAATTTGAAAGTCACAGACTCCATTAAATCGATTCGTATATATACAATCTTTTAAGTGCTTGTTCTGTTTTGACTTGGATATAATTAACATTTTATTGCAAATCTCTTCTATGATATACCCCACTATTATCTTTATTGGCAAATTCGAATAACAAGTAATGCATATGATCGCTTGTCCTTATAACATCTGCTATATGGACAACGGCTTCAATAGCACATTGACAGGCTTTCACTTCCCTAAAGCGAGCCTCATTTCCCTACTGGCAGCCTCGCTGATTTGACCTCTTCAGTCAATTCTTGCCCTCAATCTGGTTTCACCTGGACTAACCAAAGTGCTAAGCATGTTTAATTACCGTGTAAATAACACTATAGCCATGTGGTTGTTGTGACAATGTACATCGTAATTAAAACAATGAACTGTTGATTTAGCGGTGTTTATTCCTAATGGAATACAGTAGGGTCTAATACGTGAGGATTATCCCACTCATCAGGTAACTGAAAATAGTCTTTTTTTCTCTTTACAAAAGCTACAAATAAAAACTACACTGAATAAATAGTTGATCTCTCTGGCGCGCGTGCACACGCACGCATTAACTTAAGCGTTGATTTCAAGTTCTTTATTTTTTATTGCAATTTGATAATGAGATTATTGTTGCGGTAAAAATACAACTTGCACTTAATTTCCTGACAATGTGGGGTCATATCATTGCGTACAATTTACCAATAAATAATACCCATAACTTATACATGTTCAAACCATCTTGATCATTTTGCACAACATAACAGGTACATACCAGTATGTTCTAAATGCAGACGAGCTTGCACACTGAACATAATTCTCTCTCTCTTTCTCTCTCTCTCTCTCGTTCACTAATAACAAAAGTACTTTTGATTTATGAGACAGAAAATATACGTTTACTTTGTATGTTTGTACCATTAGGTTGTCGAGTAGCGTGTGTACTGTAGAACTTGTTTTGGTATGACCGCTTTATTTTTCGTACACAGTCAGCAGCACCAAGTGATAATTATTTATTTTACATATAATTTTTCATACACTGAAATTAATAATTATTTTTTCATGTACGAAAAATTACATAAAATACGGTATTATGTTTATAGTGGTAAATTGCATGGAAAACCTTTTGTAAGATAATGTGTAAAGAATTAAGCTAATAGGCAATTAGCATTCTATTTTCTATACTACATAAATATAATGAGTAAAAAGCACAGTGATGAAAACTTGTGGTCCACTGAGGCTGGTGTGTATGTGAAGTATTAAACATCCACTGCAATCTGAATCACAGAACAGGAGAGGGGTGGTCTGTGTTACATTAATACAGCTACATTGCATGGATAATATTTTTGTTTGTTACTGTGTAAAGAATTAAGTTAATGTGGTATTACACATGCCATTCTCTGTACTACACAAATAAAATGAACAAAAAACACAATGATGAAAACTTGTGGTCCAATATGTTAGAGGTATATCTAAAGTATTAATCATTCCACTACAGTGCAACTTCAATGGAATAACATGCAAATTGCATGATTCTCAGTGATTTGCACATACTCAAGTCAGTCATATCTAAAGTACCAGATGTTCTTTTCACTGAGAAATATTAACAAAGAATTACTGTACAATTTAGAACACTGCTGCAAACCAATGCTGGCAATATTTGATGCTAGTCCTTGCCAGAGACAACTACTAACGTTTCCAATGATGTATCATCAGCAGGGATTATTTCCATGTGGTGTAAAATCATTCATCATTTATGTGGCATGTTTAGTACCTTGACACCTGCAAAAAATGAGTGTGATGACTATAACATTTGAGTTGCACTCCACCGTGATCATTGTAGCTAAGAAATGGCATTACTGAACAATAATTCATGTTTCTTTCTCAACGACTGAAACTGCACAAAACTTTGTTAAAATCAAACGTGTATGAAAATAAGCTTGTGTGTCTTTCCAGTCAGATAGAGCCCATGTGGAATTCAACTGAGCAATGCCAAACAATAAGCTATTGCAATATGAACAAAGTGAGTTACCTCCCTTACACCACAGTACACTGAGGAGAATTATAAATGGGAATTTTGTATTTAACTAGGACATAAATGTAATGAATAAAAAACACAGTGATGAAAACTTGTGGTTCAATATGCTTGAGGTATATGTCAAGTATTAATCATTCCACTTCTATGTGTCACAGATGGAATAATATGTAAGATGCATATTTCTAAGTGATTTGTACCAACTCTAACTATATATAAAGTAACAGAAGTTATTCATTCCACTTCTATGTGGCACAGATGGAATAATATATAAGATGCATATTTCTAAGTGATTTCTACCAACTCTAACCATATGTAAAGTAGCAGAAGTTATTTTTGTTGAGGAATATTAACACAGAATCATTGTACAATTTTGAACAATGCTCCAAACTTTCTGGTAATATCAAATATCAGTCCTTGCCTAAAATTTCATGAGCTCCACCCATGAAGTCTCTTCATCAAGGGTTGTCTCCGTGTGCAACCTTGTAATGGCATCAGTCATTTTATAGGGTATGTCTAGTACTTTGACACCTGCAAAAGATGACAGAGGGTGACAGAGGACTTTCTACAGTGAGGTAAAATAGATTATAAAATTTCTGATGCATTGATCTGTTTAAACAAGCAATGGTATTATTTAATGATCGTTCATGTTTATTCCTAAAAGACTGAAACTGCAAAATAATCAGTTCAAATCAAACAGATACAAAAAAATAACCAGTGCGTCATTCCAGTCAGATTGAGACCATGTCAAATTTAACTGAGCGCATTGCAATAAGCTTTTACATTATGAACAAAGTGAGTTGCCTCCTTACACTTCAGAACACTGAGTAACGTTGAAAATGGAATTTTCTAATTAACCATAAGGAGCAATGATTTTTACATTAAAATTTCATTAACATCTGTGCACATGTTGTACATAGAGAAACAATGGCACAACTGTATGGGAAAAAACTACCATAGGCTTCAAATTTTCAATGAATGCATACTTGGAAGACTATCTCACCGATTCCTAACATTTTGACAAGTTTTGAGAACAACAATTATACTGAACAAGACATGATAAATGTTTTTATTTCTCAGTCAATAACATGTTAGAGAAAAACCCAACATTAGGACAATATTAGGATGTATCGCATATTTAGCATCTGAGGTACTACTTCTTGTTCTAGAATTAATATTTGCAAGCTTAGTCACATTCGTGTAAAAAAATTTGTATATACACCACTACCTCATCTTAGCATACCCAGTTAACTCACAAACCCACTTATTACGCAACTGCAGGTGTGGATTCAGTTCTTTTTTCATTTAAAATTCCACATCAATGATAAGACTATACTGAAAACATAGGTTTGATCATGAGCACTTAGAAATTTAAAGTTACTGAATTTTTAATATCAGTGTTTCCATATGTTTAGTAGCTTGATTCCTGAAACATCTTGCATTAATTTTTTTAATGATTTTGAAATGATGGTTACCTTGCAAACAGGGGTAATTTATATACAAAAAACAAACAAATTCATTAAAAAATGTCAATTTTTTAGACTTTTTTCCAATGTGATTATAAACTTGATACCCCACACAACCCTCTCTTATCACTGTTAATGTCAATCCCTTTCCTACATTTTCAGAGGTATCTCCATAACACACCCTTGCTTATGATGTGTTCTGCTTTTTGGAAGCCATTGAGCACAAGTTATTGAGGTTTAAAATCCTTGGTAAAACTATAAAATATGTTAAATTGCACAATAAACTGTTTATTTTTGCCAGAGTTAGAAGATTAATATATAGACTTATGCTATATAAATAGCCTTTGTTTATTCGTTGCTTCTGACACCACCTATTTACAAAATTGCCTCACAAAGAGATCTGATATTATGCGAGTCACACATTATATTGTAATCATTTTCTTTGGTGCAAACATTTCTTATCTATTGAAACACAACTATCTACTACAAAGAACAGGAAAGAGTGATGTGATTTGGATTTTTAATGTACCTTTAAAAATGTTGTAGTTTGCAGTGTGGAAGTTTCTAGTGGTGTTGCAAGTACTGGGGTATCAAGCTGCAGACAAGTACCATGATATCGCACCCACTCACATTATCCTGACACCAGGCCGACCAGTCCCAACACTAACCTCTTAATGCCGAGCGCCAAATGAAGCAGTTGTTAGTACCATTTTTATAAGTTTCTGATATGACTTGGCCAGGGTTCTAACCCACAACCTCCTGCATCCTAGGTGAATGCTTTAACCACTTAGGTCACCAGAGTGGTCAACAGGAAAGAGAGGTTCTGTATTATTTAAATGGGCTACATCACATCACGAATGTTGTAAGATACAGTCAAAAGAACTTAGTTATTGTTGAAATATGAATCAAGATTAGATACACAATGCTCTGTATAAGAAAAAATAATCAGTAAAGATTTTTTTGTGATTTGTGCATACTCTGGTTATGTTAAAGGACCCGATATTCTTTTCGTTGAGGAATATTAAAACAGAATCATTATACAGTTTAGACCATTGCTCTAAACTCTCTAGAAATATTCAATGCCAGACAAATGCTAACTTCACCAATAAAGTCTCTCTTCAGCAACGATTATATCAATCTGGAATACTCCAGAAGTATCAATCATATGTTTATAGGGTATATCAATTAGCTTGACACCTGCAAAAAGTGGCAGAGAACATCACTTTAAAATATACTATACAATTTGAGATGCACTAATCTGTGCAGCTAAATATAAATGAATAATGGTTCATTTGTCTTACTTAGACACTCAAATGTTCAAGAAAATCAGTATTGCCCGACAGGCTAGAAGCAGCTGCTCCGAATTAATGTGCATTTGGATAGTTTAATCGTTTCGTCATCTTCACTGGTTGTGAGTATTACATCCATCATGTTTTGCTCTTCAGTTTTGTATGTGTTTTTCCATTCACTTATTTTGGAAATGAGAACTGTTGGATTTTTTCTCGGCAGCTCATTCCATTCATCAGCCAGTCATATTGGAGTGTTGTCCACCATGTGTGCTCCCTATTGTCCACAGCTATAGTCAAGACTCACTGTGCGCCATAAACAACTACCTGGATGCCTCAGTCAGCACTGTAATCTAAACTTAAAAAGTTCAGACTACACTCATTTTCTTTATCAACAAAATGCACTCGACCAAGTAAAATGAACCATCTTTTTCAATCAGGACGCCAGAAACAGACTGGTCATAAAATCACAGTTATTCCACCCTTCACCTCCATTACTGCCCAGACTGCCTTTCAACAGTGCTTTCAACACCTCAAACTCACATCACATTAACATCAAGAACTTGATACAATTACTTCTTCTACCATATCTTCTAAGTCTCTGAAACTTCTATGTATTGCATCATGTAATGCCTGATTGGTATAAATGCCAGATAAACATATAGAAATCTGCAATTTTATGATCAACCATAAGATCTATATCTTATTTTTGACAGACTTGGCTTTATATATCGGGAGAAGAGGGAAAATGTTCCGACTTGACACCCAACGTCTACATGATCAAGTCAGTTCCTTGCCCCTCATAGGGAGCTAAGAACACCATTTGCTCTAGTCTCATGCTCACATCCAGCTTCAATTTTGAACATACATCTCTTGCACTTGCTCAGACAGGCAACTCTAACACTGCAGAAAATGTTAGTCCATTTTTTTTTTGCCGCTATTGCCCACCAAGGAGTCAAAAAAATAACTTAACTGGCTCTGTTTTTGGAACAATTCCCTGCCTTCTTGAGTTTTATAAATTCAACAATAGCAGCTTAATGATCTAGATTTCAGCTTCCATTTTGACTGCCCTTTAAACCCACATTTGTCAAAACTCTAGACTATATTCACATTTTCAACTTGGCACAGTCTGTTAGCGTACCAACCCACAAACATAGCCACATATTAGACTGGATTGTGGATAGACCTCATGATGATATTTTGCGATCCACTACTGTCGCTCATGAACTTGCATCATACCACCTAAGCATCATATGCCACACTGATCTGTCTGTCCCTGACTCACTGCTTATTTACACATTTTAAAATTTAACATCAACTCAATTAACAGAACTCAACTGACCAATGATATGAGTTCATACCTAACAACTGTACAGAATCACAATGCTGAACAATTCCACCTTTGCCCTTATGCAATGCTTGATAATCATGCCCCTACAACCTCGAGTTGGGTCTCAGTGAAGAAATCGGTTAGAAGTGAAATTAAAGTTTAAAATTTAAAGGTGTTTTAAGTATTTTTTTCAAGGTCTTAACATTTTTTTTTTTTTTTTTGAGGCTGAAATCAAAAGGTAGATACAAGATTAACATGGTAAGCTAACATTACAAATGTTATAAAAGGGCGGGGGCTCTCATTTGCTATTTCTTTCCCAAAATATCAAATTCATTTGGCCTCTCTTTTACCCCCAATTCATATACTCTTTCACCTACTATTTTAGTAACTACAACATGTCTTGATTTCAATTTTCAGACACTTTATGATCACGGATCATCCTCACTTTTCAGCCTTTGGGAACAGCCCAGATTTAGAGTAGGGATATTATGTTAGGATCACCAAGTACAGACCTCGGGATCACCCCAGGTCAGTAGAATATTTGAATAAGGGGTATAGTAAGGTCGAGATCAACCCACCTTAGGCAGCTTCTGGGAACAGCTCAGCCCCAATACATACCTTGGGATCACCCCAGGTCATTAGGATGGGAGCAGCCCAACTCTTAAGTAGGGATTATACTGGGATCACACCAGTACATACCTTGGGATCACACCAGGTCAGTAGAATATTAGAATAAAAGGGATACAGAAAGGCTGGGATCAACCTGCCTTGGGCCAATTTATTTTTGCTTGAAGTAAATAGCCCCCAGAGAGAAGACAAATTTATTTATAATTGATATATATTGGGGAAGGTTCTCCAAACTCTAGAGTAACCACTAAGATGCCTGTTTGTAATGATTATTTAGAATTAGATAATATTGTTTACATCATAAGGATATTCTAATTCTGTTTGTTAGAGACAGAGAGATTAATGTTCATATCATTTTATTGCTAATCCCAGAATATACCAATTTTAACGGACTTCTGGTCTTGAATTGTTTATAAAGTATGCTTTGTGTTTGCTTCTAAATAACTAAAAAATAAAGATAGAGTGAAAATTAATAAATAATTAAAATGACTGGATGTCTTTAGTTTGCATAATTCACACGTTTTCAACAGCTAGGCTAGCCTAACAAAACACCATGTGTGGGGTGGGGGTAGAGCCATTCATCACTTTTAACAATTTTTTGGGGACTATTTACTTAGGTTTCCTTTAGTTTTTTTTAGCCTTATGTTAGGCTTCTATGGTCAAAATGAAATTTAAAGTTTTCAAGGTTTTTGAGGTCCATTTGTAATCCTGAGAAGTTTGCTGCATGGTACAGCCTCATAAGTGACAACATGTGTGCCGCCAAGACAGAACACCATAAGGCTGAGAGACAGTACATATTAAGCAGATCCATGAAGCTGCCTAGGAATGTTACAAATACAGTCCATGCAGCAAAAACTCCACCTACTTCAGTACAAAAATCACTGAACATATAAACTGCAAACAGTTATTCTGCATCACAAACAAATTATTGGTGAGGAGCAAATCTACACCACTTGCAACCTCAGCCACCCCAGACAGTCCATCAGATCAGTGTGCTAATGACTTCATGACAATCAGACAACCTGACCCATCCTCACATTAGAGCTATGATACAGAATTTAAACAACTCCCATTCAAAACATTTCAGCATTTAAATGCAGATTTTCTACAAACAGTCCTAAAGAAGTCATGTGAACTTAATCTAATTCCTACATCACTGCTACTTAAGTGTTTGGATGCTATACTGTCTGTTCTGACTGACTGATGCCATAAATACTTCTCTTTCTACTGATATTTTTAAATAGCTTTTTAAAACTGCTATTGTAAAGCCCCTTTTGAAAGAGTCAACCCTTGACCCCAATTACTTGAAAATCTATTGCCCTGTCTCTAACCACTCATTCATGAAAAAAAAATCTAAGAAAAAGTTGTTATATCTCAAATATGATCTTACTCAAATTTACATAATCTCTTCAGTAATGTCCAGATGGCTTATCTCCCCTGTCAAGCACTGAAACTGACCTCCTAAATGGTATTCTCTCTGCTTTGGATGATGGTAAGATTCCAGGTTTCACACTCCTTGACTTATCCGCAGCCTTTGATACAAGTGACCATGATGTCTTAATTCATAATCTACAGCATGTTTTTGGCATCCACAGTACTGCTTTATCACGGTAAGTTGTATCCATCTGAAAGAAAACAAATTGTTTCAGTAAATGGTAAACATTCCATCCAAGATAATCTTTGTTATGGATTTCCCACATGGTTCTGTTCTAGGACCAAGTCTCTGTATTCTATACACACAGCCTTTATTAAGTGTTATAAATTGCCATCCTGTGTCCCACCAGTTTCATGATGACGACACCTCAATTTTGCAAATGTAGCTCTCCAAATGAAGTTGCATCCACCATTCGGAGTATAGAGAAGTGTTTCTCTAATGTTAAGTCATGGATGAGGTGTAATAAGCTACAAATGAATAACAATAAAATTGAAGCCAGGCTTGTTGCTTCAATGAATTTCTTAAGCCTAATATTTACCAGAATCAATTAATAGCAGTGACACTGCCATTAAATTTAGACAATCACTTAGAAATCTAGGTGTTACTTTATATAACTCTCTCTCACTGCACCAGTATGTCCTAACACTTGTAGAGCAGCATACCTGGAGCTGAGACACATCAGCACTATTCACAATCTTCTCACAATTGATGCCACAAAAAAATTTGAGTGTTCATTATTACTCATAGACCTGACTATTGTAATACTCTTCTTTCTGATCTGCCACTGTGTCTTCCACAGAAACTTCAAAAGGTCCAAAACACTACAGCTAGGATCACTCTTAGAGCACTAAGAACTGATCATACCACACCACCTATTAACAAATTCCAATAGCAACTTGTTTGCAGTAGAAACAAACACAAAATCTCTTCTCTCTGTTACAATCTGATGTCTGCCTCTGGTCCTGAATACCTCTCTGATCTCACTCGTGTCCACTCCCGCTAGAAGCTTATGCACATCATCTGACAGTTGTAGTTGACATTCATCCATTTGTCACTATTATTAGATTGAAACTGTATTGTAAACTCACTTTGGGGTTATTTTTGCTTATTTCTGTAAACACATTTATATGTTTCATGTTGTTATTTTGTATAATAATTCATTTGTTTTTATAGAGTATGTGAGACATTTTCATGTGTTTTATGTTGTCTGTATGCAATCTGTTCTTATGCCATTATATATTAACTTGATGTTGTAAAGCATTTTGAAAGATTAAGCACTCTATTAAGTCATCATTATTACTACAACTACTATTATTATTATTATTATTAAAAGCAGATCTTTTCAAAATTAAAACCGCATGACATTCTAGTCAGGATGAACTAATGTCAAGTTCAACTAAACAATGCCAAACAATTAGCTCTCTTACAGTTCAATACACATGAATGCATAGCATACACATGGAATAATTGTCAACTCAAAGGCCCGTCACTTTAATTTTACTCAAAAATTTTCAGAATATTCATGTACAACTGGAAAATAGTAAAAGTTTGGGGCACAATTGTACCTTGGAAAAAAAATTACCTTAATCTTCAATCCTTCAATCAATGCATATTATGCAAATATTTAATTGATTCATAACATTTTGAGAACAACATTACACAAGCTTTAGTAAAATGATACTTTCAAAAGTCATTGACATTCGAAACTGTTAAAAAGAAATCCACATTAGGGTATATAAGAACATATCATGCATGTAGCATCTGAGATACATCTATACAACTTCTTTTAGGCCTATTATTTCTAGGACAAGGAGCATCCATTTTATAAAATTGTAACAAGCATGATGAATTCAAGTATTTGGACAATATTTACACAGGAACACTCTAAATTATTTTCAAAAATAAGTTTTCATACTCTATTATGTTGGAACATGAATCATGGTAATTTTTCATGTATTGCAAGTTTTGGGACACCTTAAGCACATTTTTTTACATGCCAGTCAGAGCATTCTTTCAACTGTAATTTTCCTTTTCAATGACTTCACAGTTGTTGAGCCGTGGGATTACCATTATGAATTAATAGATGTGATTGTTATAAATTAATATAAGTTGTTTTGAAAAATAAACAGACATATTTAACTTTCATCAGTTTTCTTGTTATTTCTATTTCAAATATAATTTCCTTGGACAATGCCAAGCATATAGCATTACAATTATGCTGTACCCATAGTAAGAAGCTTAATATTGCCAATCAGGCATTATTGCATTAAATGTGTCAAAAGTCACCAGTAATTACAGCATCTGCTTTGAAGCTGTCATACCTCATTAAAGCACAGTACCATTATTACAACAGCAAAAATCATGCCTTGGTATAGTTCGTTTCTCATGACATGGCTTACATTATGGCATCATATGTACAATGAAGATTTAAACTGCACTGAATAAAGCAAATATTAGTTTCAAGTCATGGGCACAACTGCATTAAGTATCTCTAAATATGATAAACAAGATCCAAAAATAATGTTTCATAAATACTTGCACTGATCAGGTAATAGTGTACTGTGGTAGTATGCTTTGAATTAATCCAAATTTAGTTGTCTAAGGTAATAATCCTTAACATGATACTGACTTTTACGACATTATTCCTAGAGCACATGCTTGCTTCACTTTTTTGGTATATATAAATGTTTTTAATTACTAGTTAGCATAACACATTCCCCAGGAAATTCACCTATCAGAAAAAGCATTTACATTTTGCATATTTCTACTCCAATGCTCAAGTATTCATAACATAAATGATAGCCAAAGAGTGATTGGTTTAATATCAGTTTTCACTTTAGGTCAATTAAATTTAGTACATCAATCATGCACAGTAACTTGTCCTTCTAAAACTACTTCAGATTATAAAACAGTTACTTATTCTGGATTAATGTTGTAGAACAAAGGGGTACTGGCATTGCCTCCTGATAAAATTCCTATAGACCTATATTGATTTAGTAGTATCTTTATTCAGCCTTTTAACCCATATTCTTTAATGAATATTTTATGGTTGTGTGCTTAATGTATTTATAAATATTCATTGAATGTTCATGCCATTTTAAATGAATTACATCAGTTTCCTGAATTGATTTTATCAATGAAAAAGGGTATCTCTTGAATACAAACCAAGATAACTAAAACAGCCATAGGCATATGGCTAAAATGTGATCTGAAAGAATGAAATATAATAAAAAGGAGAAATAATTTAAAAGCAAAATCTGCTCATAATATTTTCAGCAACTAACAAAAACAAAAATGTGACACAAGGTATGATGTGCAAAAAGAAAGTACTTTACCTACATAGGTCTATTTTCAGTCTCTGGATAGGCACCAACAGCCCATGAATGATCAAGTCTTTAATTACCTTTATTCATCTTGGAAAAGTCTTAAAATATGCACATATACCAAATACTAATATAAAAGTAATCAGTGAAGTTTCCATGGTAACTTAACAAGAGCTGTTGTGTGAGGTGATGCGATCTTACCAATTATGTCTCAGAAATTTTGTGTCTGTCAGTGTTAGGTAACCAAAATGTTATACCTTCTGCATGCATATATATCTTTGGATATGAAAAATGATAATTATGTTTCATTATGGTATTTACATTATGACAACCATAACAATTCTTTAACAATTCATTTTAATTCCAAAATGAGCAAATCAAATAAAATTCTGATATTTCATCAATCAAATATAATGTTCAACTCATATTCTTTTCTCCAAATATTTCCCATTTGTTAAAATACAACTATGTATCACATAGAATAGGAAAGCTAAGGGATCTGTATTACATAAATTGGGCTATGCTGTATCAAGAATCTTGTAAGATGCTGTCTAATGAATTTAATTATTGCTGTAATGTCAATCTGGCACTGCACATGCTATTTTCATTACTAAAACAAAAAAAGCAATGAGTCAAAAATAGAGTGATCAAACCTTGTTGTTCAGCATGCTTCAGGTATCTGCTAAGTATTAATAATATGGCATGAATAGAATAACATGCATGGTGCATATTTGTCAGTGATTTGCATATATTCTATACAACCATATACTCTTTACATTGAGAAATAACACAATCATTGTACAATTAAAAACATTACTCCAAACTTACTGGCAATACCCAATGCAAGTCCTTGCCTGAAAACACTTAACTTCACAAAAGAAGTCTCTTCAGCATAGATTATCTCAGCGGGGAACTTCTGGAACAGTACTTTAGTCATTTATAGGGTATATCAATTAGCTTGACACCTGCAAAAAATGACAGAGTCTGACAGGATTTACCATAATAATGTTAGAAATGGACAAAAATAGATGATTTAATCTGTTTAGCTAAGCATTGGTTTTACTGAACAATGGTTCTATTTTCTCACCCAAGTACTGAAAGTTGAAGAAAACAAAAAAAAAAAAAATATTTAAAATAAATAACAAGAGCCTCTCAAAGGGTTATGACACTCTACTGGATGAAAAGAATTGTTGCAGGAATTCAAGGAAAGACCATTTCTTCCTTTAATAACTTAGCATTGAAACAATCTCTGATATTCTTCAGTGATAACAAGATTTGTTAGCCATTGTGGTGCACATACTGGATGTCAGCTTGGCACTATATTCATCTAGGGCAAAGCTGACATGATTACCCGTAGACTCAAGTCTTTTGGTGAAAAGCCCATGACGTAGTGATCATCTATTCAGGGGGAGTAGTGACAAGACTTTTAAAGCAGTCATCATGGAAGCCATACTGGATGTATGATGGCCACCATTTTTATTTAGGACTTACAAGGTGTCATAAGAAGTCTGAAGTCTCCTGGTGAAATCCCATGTTTCTTTTAGCCATCCATGTGATCCCAAAATGACAACAATGAAAAACAATAGTGTTTGTTTCAATGTTTGCATTTAGTGAGTATGGTGACTGGTGCCCATAAAATACTGAGCCCATTACAGAGTTGACCCATGCAGGTTTGGTCAAAACAAATTTAATTTTAATTTTAATAAACTGTCACTGTCTGTCCATCCAACAATGCTGCATTTGAGATATTTTCTGTAGTGAATAAGTGAGTAATGAAGGACTGACCATTTATTTTTCACATTGATTCAAGTATGAACTGAAACAAAACACTGTTCAAACAATATGATCCACAAAAAACAAACTGATCAATCCTTATAATTAAATTTTACATCTAGTAAAGACAAAATAATCAAAATTCATTGAATGAGCCATGCATCCTTCCCAAGTAATCAGATTGCAAATATTTTATACAGGTCCAATTTCAATGAGAATGTGGGAAAAGGTCATACCAGTGGGCAGGGCTAAAGAATAATCTTTTCAGCTCATACAGGCATGAACAAAAAAACTCAAAAGGGTCTGGCCAATCAGATTGCTTAAAATTATCATGATGAAAAAAAGAAACAAAATTACACACATTATTAAATGTTGATACAGAATGTCTATATGACCTGTATGACTTGCACTAATAATGGATAGTAAAAGTCACACAAGACACACTTAAAGATGCATACAAAGATTGCAAAAAAAATTAAATGACAGAGGACATTACTTCCACATTACTACTATTTAAATTGTGGACCTATAAGTTGAGTACATAATGGGTCAAACAATATCTAATATAAGGCTAAACTGTTAATATTGCTCTACAGCAATATCTATCCTTAAGATAACTTATCATCAATACCCAAATAAATTGAAAAGGAAAATATTATTAACTTACAAGATGAGTTATGTTTGAAAAAAAGACAACCAAAACGACAAATCTTTTATGATCATCATTTTTTAATAGTGACCAGATAAACCTAGCATCTACCTTACAGCAGATTACATTTAATAGCTACATAAAACTAAAATGTCTGTGTCATAATGAATCAGTGATTTGACCTATAAATAAACTGACATAGCTTTCAATTTATTATAAGGATTATTACAAACCTAAATGAAATTCAGCCTTCGAGAAAGAGAATTCAAACCTTTTCTTTATTTTATAAATTGAATGATAACTAGTTTCAGCAGTATCAGTAGGTCAAGGGAAATATTTTGGTTGAGTATGTTCAATATTTAACAAAATAATCATTACATTTTTAATGACAAGTGATGTTTTTGATAGGATTATAACCTGGTAAAAGATTAATAAAGCAAGTATAATAAACATGGCAATAGGTACCATTTTCCATTCAACTCTGACAAGCTCTGATAGAGGAATTTTTAAATGAGGGCACGCATTATTGTTTCTTAAGAAAATGTTAAAAACACAATGTCTTTGCTTAAAGTTCTCCATGCTATTCAGTAATTTGTATCACGTTTATAATGAGAATTTAATTAATGTATTCTTGTGATTTTGATCTACTGCTCCCATGCCCTTTATTGTGTATTTACTGCATGAAAGAATGCTAATTAAAGCATATGTCAATGTGGTTATGTAGTTATGTAGGCACATTTGCTTAAATTAAATATTCAAAAATCTTCTAACAATGACCATTTAAAGTTATAAGTAATCAAATTCTAGAAAATTTAATTCATTACTGAAATAGTTTGTATTGAATGTGTACATGACCTGCATGACTTGTACTTTAATAAGATATTAACAATCAACACAGATGCACTGAACATGAAGAATACAAAGACTGTTAACAAAATATTAAATAACAATTAACAAAAGGCATTACATCCACATTACTGATAAATAAATTGTCAACATAATAGGCCAAGTACATAGTACGTAAAAGGCCAACTAGGTAAATGAGCTAGTTTGGGTAGTCTGAGTTGTTATGCACCAAGAATGTTAGTGGAATGCCTCTGCTATCGGCTGAGTTGTCCCATAATCAGTAAGTATATCTATGTCATGGCATCACTCCATGTACATTAACTTCAGCTGAACGAAATGCATCCTTTGAATTTGAATCATAGGCACCACTGCATTAAACTTAAATAACTTCAGAATACAATAAATACTGTAAAAATTCAGTTGTAATTTGCTTTGATGCAAGTGACCTTAAGTAAGTACTCACAGACCAGTACACCCCCTCAAAATGCTCTTGAGTATTTTCAGAGACATTTTCAGTATTTCATGTCAACTTTTAGTATTCTTGACAAGTGCACACAGTTAGTAATACACAATGTTATGAACGCATCTTAATTCCATCTTGTAAGCAAACTGTCAAGGCGAGTAATGATACATACTGAAAAATAATGCAAAACATTTCATATTTACAATATTTAAACACACATCCTCCCACTATACAGTAGGAGGATGCAGAAGAAGAGGCAGACAGAAAAAGAGGTGAGACAACATTAAAGAGTGGACAGGCATGGAGTTGAGAGATTCCCAAAGAGCAGTGGAAAACAGGGAAAGATGGAGAGAATTGGTGGTGAAGTTATTATGGTGCCCCAATGACCTCTTGTGTTACGGGCTTGATAATAATGACAACGAATCAACTAGAAGTTGAAAACAAGTTATCAATGATCATCAGTGTTGCACTCTGATAGTGAAGGTTATGAAAAAACAGTGTAAAGTTCAGTGCTACATGTATCATACACGAGGATCAAGGACTTGGATTATTCATTTCATAGCAGGCACTTTTAAACTTTACACATCATAAGTGCATCCTTTCAGCATGAGTCACGAGCAGGCAGTGTCCGCGGCAGTTGGTCAAACGTTTCATTCTTGAAAAGAACAATGAAATTTTAGTCATTTTCTATCCTTGTTGATCTCTTTATGCTTCTCCAATTTTATGTGGTGACATGTCATTCCTGCCATCACTCCCAATTGAAATATCAGTTTCACACAGTTTGCAGAATTTTAACCTATATTATGATCATTCTGTTATGAACATATGACAATTATGCAAATATGCTGCCTCATGCAATTACACATCTGTACCTTTTTCATTACATTACTTTGCAGGATCAGTTATATCAATGAAGAACAGTAACCTGTGAGCACGTGAATCAAACGATTTACTTTACAATTTTTCAAACTTTAAACAAGCAATATATAGCCTGTATTGTGCTCACATGTCTTTAAACCAAATACATACATACATACATACATACATACTTACACACATACTGTAACAAAGCATATAAAAACAAGAAAACGGAGCATTCTTTTCTATGATAAAAGAGTAGAGGATCAAAAATGTGTTGATGAAAGCCAGTAACTGAGTTTTTCTTAAAAATCACTTCTTAAAATCTGCTTTAGAAGCTAGTATTATTGTTTAGATTTAGAAGCCAGAGTTTATTGGGTGCAAGTCATATGTCTGTGTAACCATGGAGTCTTGGCCAGTATTAAAAACATAGTTGATGTATTTGTAATTACCACAACTATCCATTACAGCTGAAGCTGTAGTCCACTCCTCTAAATGCTATACTCATTCACATGTACAATAAAAAGTGAAACTGTTCATTGTAACCTGCCATAACCTACCACAATATACATTGTATAATCACTAATATGGAAAGTTTAACATTGAATAAACATACTTACTTCAACCTACAAGTGTATTGACCAGTATTCCTACCTACAAATGTAATGGCCTTGAAAGGGCTTTCCCTTTGCCAAATTTTATGATTTGAGGAAGAATAGTATGCATACTTATTACCAAAAACACATGTGGTCATGAGCTAAATGTTAATATGACAATCCATTTAGAAATGGCAACATGAAGATTTTCCTACATTCATTTCATTCAGGTCAGCACCATTTTCATTTGGTACAAACTAAACATCATAAAAAGTTTTCTTGCAAATCTCCATGTATGTTTCCATTCAGAAGGAGTAGCAATAACAAGATTTTCAAGATGGCCAACGTGGTGGCCACATTGGTTACTGAGCTGCTCCATTTTCATTCAGGGTCAGCTAGACCATGGGATCAATGTATGTTTAATGTTTTATGGAAATTCTCCAAATAGTTTAGAATGAGGAGCGATGCCAAAGTATGCTAACAGACAGATTGATGATCAATGGACAACAGATCATCCCATAAGCTATTTTGTTCTATGATCAGTAGACCTAATAAAAAACCATGTGGTCAGTCTAGGGGGGGTATAATCTAATGTGAAATCAGATTATGCAATCAATGTCAAACAACAATTTAGTGCAAGTTAGTAATCCCTTTAGAAAAAAATGGCTAAATATCTAGTTTTTCTGCAGCAGAATACAGCTTTTATTCAAAAGTACTGTTGAATAGCAGTTTTCTTACATGTTGCTTCGTCTTGAATTTGAAAAGCAGCTTTTAGAAACCAGTTATTATGCATTTTGTTTTCAAAAAATACATAAAACTGAAGGTCTGCAAGAAGAAAGCCACCACCTGTTTTGCAATAATTTAGCAGTTTTCATTAACTGGTTTTGAAAATGCAGTTATATTGACAGTGAAATACCAGGTTTTTTTCTGAGACCAGTGTTTGGGATAATTGCATCCATATTTCCTGTTCAGTCATTTGAGCAGTAAAACTGAAAAATCCAGTTTGCTTATAAGTTAAACACTAAAGCCCAAAGAAATAAAAAAAAAAAAACATTTTCAGTGAAAAGCAATTCTAGGTTTTATAGTCAAAGTATCAAAGTATATTAAACATTCATGAAATGGTATTGAAAATAATTCCATATTTGATCAAGTTTCCTAATTGCGTATCGTTTTTTTTTTTAATTAGGTAAAAGTTCAACTATGTGATTACTAGATTTAACCTGCAAATTACTCACCTTTACTTGCTATTACTTACTATTGCAGGTATTACTTAATTTAGTAAAATAAATTACATAAAGATATTACTAAGTAATCAAATTAACTAATTTTCAAGAAGGATTTACATGTGTTACTTGAAAAAATCAACCGGAGCATTGAAAAACTGCTTGGTAATGTTTTACAAGTAGATTTTAGTAAACATTTTACAAACTGGTTACTAGTTTTGACTTAATCATAACTCATTTCTACATGTTTATTTTAACAGATATAACTTAATTTTAAAAAAATAAATGAAATGAGACTATTAATATGTAATCAAATTACTTCATTTTCTGACATTCCTCGAGGGATAAAAAGAAATTTGATTTTTCTACTCAGGAATTAGTCAGTGATTAAATTATAAATTATTATAACAATACACATAATTATATGCCTCAAACATGTTATTAGCTTGTGATTCAAGCTCTAGGACATAGATAAATGATGAAGGTTTATATAAGCAGGTTGTTACTTTCAGCATTGTAAATCCCTTACATAACTGCTGCAAGCCTTAAAAGTGCACTAGATACTGTACTTATTCTGGTAAAACACTGTATCTGTGCTGCAATATTGCAGTACATTTCCAGTATAAACACTCACCTATACTCAATTCATGCTGAATATGCATTCTGCAGTCATCCTAAACTAATTTCAAAACTTCACAACATTTCTGCTTTCCAGGATGAATTGCCATCATGCTGAATTTAAAAGCTGCAGTAATGCTGTACTGATTTTGATAATTTCTCAAACAATTCAGCACTGCCATAATGCTGAAAGTTCAAACTACAATCATTCAAATTTTAAGTACATACGCATGACACTGAAGAATTAAGACTTACTGCATGTGCTCTGCAGTTATGCTGTAAAAACTTTAATCATTTCAATCTAGCAACCCCAGCTGATTTTTCATTGTCATTTAATGCTTTTAAAACACTATTAAATGATAGATCTCATCTCAAGCAGCATAGAACAGTTTAAATTTTGAAAATATCTCTACTAGAAGTAAACTTATGACA
>JAECUM010005324.1:0-115446 GCA_016617855.1 Megalonaias nervosa
TATCTGTTTATTTACTTTTTTATTTATTTATTTATTTATTATAGCTTTGCACTATAAATATCGGACTAAAATGCATATTACCGAATTAAAAGAAACGCACATTATATTGCCTGTTCCAAACAGTAACAATCTCATGATAACAAAGATAATAATAATAATAATAATAATAATAATAATAATAATAATAATAAAAATAATAATAATAATAATGAGGACTTTGTATAGCGCCTAATCTTTAGAAGCTCTAAGCGCTTTACAACATTTGACAACACTTAAAAAACATATATAATGATATGGTTACAAATATAAAAACAAACACCACGAAATTAGAAACAGAAAACATGCTGTAAATATTTATATGTATGCTGTAAATATTATATTTATTTATTTATCATTATAAATATGTTATCTCGCTGGAGCTGTATAACAACTCAACCACTTCAACTCAGGTTTGACAATCCTCATTAGAGTTTGAATATGGGGTGCATGGTAATCTAATATGCATATATTTATCAACTGGAAATTTCATTTTACTAGCGGCACGGATGACATTTGTTACTTAATGTGACCTAGTTTCGGGTTATTGAATGTATTTCTGTGAGTTAAGTCCCTAGTACAAACGTTTAGCAAGCTTCGGATTGCACTCTTCACATTAATGCCGGCTCCAAGAAACGAACAAGTGTAATCTAGCATTTTTTTTTTTTTGGTAAAATAGTTTGTGACTTCCATTTTACAAACGCAACCCTCGGTCATTTGAATTGAAGATTTTTACACGTAAAAAAGGGCCACATTGGATTGTATGTCTTTCACACTGGTATTGCACAGAATCTGTAGAAACGAAAGATTATTAGACTTTTAAAATTTCAGTTGTCAGTTCGGTCACTGACATCTTCATCTTGGCAGAACAATGAATTCATGTATATATTTATCAGGTTTACCATCTGCGTTATCGGTTTTAGTATATAAAACATTAAATAAATAGACTATCAATTTAGTCATATGTCCCTTATTGTATTGCAACTGGAGGACTTACTTTGCTACATGTGACGGGACTGATGTCTGCCGTTACTGCCTTTTCCACTTGGTTGCATTCAAATCAATCAGAGTGGAATTGATGTCTTCGCTCTTTGTAGTGAATGTTAAACTATAAATTAGTTTGTGATCAGCAAGGGATTCTTCAGATCTTACTGTGACTTTATTTGTTATCTAAATATTAACTTTTATATATTATATAGAACCGTCCATAGAGAGCTCTGTTTTGACAATATTAATATCCTGTACTGCGTGCCAAAGCAACAAACGAAATAAAACAACATTTCGAACTAGAAATATATCAATATACAAGGTGTATACTAGAAAACTTCTCCGATCCGCAACGTTTTCTTAATCATCTTTCTCTGTTCCCCAACTCATAGCATATGCCTCAGGGGAAGTGCGTGTGCGTATTTACACGTGTGCTTGCGTGTGTATGTACGCGCCTCGTCCACTTCACGCCCTATTTTCGAATGTATGGTCAATATACGGGCATATAAATAAAAATAAAATACAACGTTCAGTACATTTCTCTTCAAAAGTTAAGCCTCATATTTTTCTCAAGATTCATCATTCATATGTTGCATTTTAAATGTCGCATTTATAAAATTATTTAAAAGCAAATTGCAAGCTGATTTTTGTTTTCAGGCATGTCCTTCGAGATCGCTTGTCAGGAACCTCCCGCCCGGAAAACTTCTAAATGTTGTTCTTCTGGGAAAGACCGGTCATGGCAAGAGCGCAACTGCAAATAGCATATTTGGTGCAAAAGACTTATTCAAGTCGGAAATGTCAACTTGCTCTGTAACGACCGAGTGTCAGAAAGAATGTAGTGTCATAGGGGGAAGAGAAATTTGCTTGGTGGATACTCCAGGAACAATGGACACGAAACACCAGCATGAAGCATTACAAGAAATAGGAACTTCTATTACATTACTCCCTGACGGATTTGATGCTTTTGTTATTGTCCTTCGCATTGATGCCAGGATAACCGAAGAGGAGAAAAAAGCGATTGACCTACTCAGGAAACTCTTTGGACGTGACGCCCTCATAAAATACGGAATGCTTTTATTTACACATGGGGACATTTTTATGAAACACAGCAAAACGACGTTTCAGGATCATATCCTATCCCAGAAAGGAGACATGAAAAAACTTTTAGAGGAATTCGGATACCGCTGCGCTCTTATTGACAATACGCAGGAAGATCCTGGAATTCTTAGGGACCAAGTAATACAGATACTTATGTTGATAGACTTTATTGTCAACAAAAATGGTGGTGAGAGGTACAGCAGTGACTTGTTTGTCATGGCAAAGAAAGAGCTAGAAGCAGAAAAATATAGAGAAAGAGATATTCAAGAACGGAAAACACAACAAGAGATCGATGCAATCGTTGCTAGGCGCGTTGCAGAGGAGTTAGGGAGGAGAAGTGGTTGCTTCCCGCCGGATGGTTTGGTAACACTTGATGACGGCAGAACAATTTCTGTCGCAGATCTCCGTATTGGACACAAGGTTTTGTCAACTGCAGCTTCTGGGACACTCGAGTATAGCGAAGTTTACTTCTTTGCTCATTTGAACCCAAACATCTCAAATGAATATATCAATCTACAGACATTTAAACATAATCTGAAGCTTACTCCGCAGCACCACATATATATTGTGAGAAATGGTCACGTGATAACCGTTGCTGCGAGAGAGGTCAAAATAGGTGACAGTATCCTTGTTCTCAATAAAGAAAGTTACTCTCTCCTACACGAGTCTGTCAAGGAGATTTCCACATCTACTGAAGTTGGCATCTACGCACCAATTACGATGTCTGGAAACATTATCGTGAACAACGTCCTTGCGTCTTGTTACGTGGACCTAGTTCCTCCAAAATATTCCCATCCTATGTTATGGCCCCTGAGACAACTACACCGGCTATCACCGTCACTTTCAGCCAGAATCAATGCTGAAGGAAAAGAGGGCATGCCCATCTGGGTCCAATTTATAATTGAAACCTTCTTGTCTAAAAGTTAACTATATCTGTTTTGTATCGTCAGCTACCCCAAAGGCAACAGGCGATTATTATCACTCGACAATTAGATGAAATCTAACATGAATATATTTTGCGAACATGAACACAGATGCTATTTCCTGTAACTGATCCTGGTCATGCATTGCGTGAAAACACACACACACACACGCACACACACACATATATATATATATATATATATATATATATATATATATATATATATATATATATATATATATATATATATATATATATATATATAAAATCACAATTGTGTCATTATTGTGGCATTTTTTATTTCAGTTTTTGCGTTTTGGTTAGTATTTGGTAACTGCGGATTATATTTTCTGGTAGAAGTACACTTTTCTGTCTATGCTTTTCTTCGAGGCAAATAGTTCCAGACTTAACAAATATATAATAGTTTGTTAAACGAGGAGAGCGATATGCATCTGTTTGTAGCAACAGTACCTTAAATTTAAAATATCACACCTTTTCATAGTGTGTATGTTCAAAGATTTTTAAGTTATGTCTAATTTACTAACTTCTTATTAGGAGATTGAAGGTGACGTGTACATAATTATAATCATTATTTTAATGTGTATTCACCTTTTTCCCTCTTTTTCTTTTGTAACAATGTATCTTGACACATAGGACTCAATTTTGCAAAATACCGGATTTACTTGCTTACAAATTGAGGCCTACTGCAAACTGTATCGACCTAGCTCGGCCGTCGGAAGATATGGTATACAAAATGTGTTAGAAGTAATCAGTAAAACAAAATCCAAATACCCTAATCGACATGCGCATCGTACCACAACAAGTCAGAGTCTATGCTGTTTGCAGTTGGACTAGAAACATTTAAGCGAAAATAAACGGTAAAACTAAGTAGCTAAATTGTTGCAAGCAGTTACAAATTTTCATTCACTTTACCTAACAAACGAATAGGAAATATTTGCAAACATACATTTTCCTATTTTCTGCATACACACGAAAGTTCAGCAAATAACTGTAGTACATTTTTATTTACTGATTGAAAATACAAATCGTGTGCTCGATAACGTGTCAATTTGTTACAATGGAAAAGGTTTATAATTATCAGTGTTAATGATAATCGTTTGTCAAAGACTGGAGAAAACATTAAACTCCGTTTGGGAAGAAACTGCTATTGGCACACGTGTAAACGTCTTGCTAATATAAAATAAATTAAAAACATAAATTTATCACGATATTCCTGGTTTAATATGCATGCTCAAGTAATAATCATTATAGGAACCGTATTGGAAGTACATGTATATATTTTACGCCACATCAGCACAGTGACTATATAGTCGAGTAAACTTAGGTATCGCGTAACAGGAATACAAAGCAAGGATCAATGTCTGAAAAGAGCAAATTACATCTATATTCATTTAAATGCACCAAACACTGATAAAAAACACAACTTCTCCTCTGCTTGAACATTATTACAAGACGAAGTCAAGTGCAAACAAGTCTGCTTCTCTTAGTCTCCTTTCACGACAAGCAAGAGTGATCATTGGACCCCTGCGGTATCAACGATTACTCAGGGTAGATGGGAATAAGTATCTTATTACCATCTGTGCACAAAATAATGGCTGAACGACTAATTAAATTTACACATAGGAAGTTTCGCTCAGGTATTTTCCCGAACTCGCTGTAATCTATGGAATGTTTTGGTATTGAAGAGCTGTAGATTAGCAGACGTCCGGAAATGTTTAAACATCTTAGATGATGAAGCCTGCATAGTTCATCTGTAGCACTGCGTAACTGATGGTGTTTTAGAACCCGGATAAGGAATGAAGAAGTCAAACTGACGCATACACTCTTCGGAGGACACATTATTTAATTCAGAAAATCTGTAAAATATGCTTTTGAAGTTTCGTTCATTGCAAATACATGTACTCTAGGATGATATTTTTCCACATTAGAAAAAAACTAAAGACAAAGATGAGAAACTTGCTAGGATTTATATCTCGTTTTCTCATAACAATTACTTCGAAGCACTCCATAGCTTTGTGGGTGTCTTTGTGTTATGTCATGTATTTCAATATTGTGTGTCTAACTTTTGTCAATGGTTGTCGCTTGAAAAGGTCATTTGTAAGCAACATATTACATAACGAACTTGTGTTCAAGCGTGTAGATGGTTATAGACTAAACAAATATTCACTTGTAAACAATATGTTTACTGATAAAGAAAGTAACGATGGAATTGAAAGTCAGAAAGATGGAAGAGGGTAATGCATATTCAAATGCAGAGAGAGAAAAGCAAGATACAAATCCTAAATGCATAGGCAGTTGTTTTATGTAACGAAAACGAATGCAATTGATGATTTCCAGCAATTCCCCAAAACGTTTAAAAACATGTCATGGACATGTTGACGTCAGTCTAGAGCAAAGAAGCCGTGAAACTGCTATGGCAATGTCTCAAACTAGCCTCTTGATAATTCTAATAAATATATGCAAATTATGGAAAGGTCGTCATGCAGCAATCATTCGTTCCAATTACATTATTTGAAACTAAGTCTTTAGAGTGAAAAATTATGTTTCTAAGCCAAGACAGATAAAAACCGCAAAATAATAGGTTGACTGAACATTATAAAACCTCTTTAGTGTCGATGAAAACAACAACATGCATCCATTCAGATATACATATATGAGAGCACGGGTCCTTCGTTTTCTGTATCTTATTCTGGATCATGCAACTAGCTTTCCAGTGTAACGCAGTATTATATTTAATTTGAATGAAACCCATAACTTCTGGTTTCAAACGTTCACCATCCAGAGATAGCGACTTCGGGTATTCACAAAGATGTCATGAATGCTCACTTCTTGTTTGTCGTTGTAACAACAGAGTCATCAGTCAGAGCCACTGGACTCCAAGTGTGTGCTATTTTGATTTTGCTGGTGCAGTAAGGTTCTCTCTGTCAAAACAAAATGTGAATAAAATTAAATTTCAGACAAGTCCATTGTATTGCTCAGATTAAAACAAAAATGTGGACACCGTCTCAAAGAGGAATTTCATAAGTCCCAATGTTCTTTATTCTATACCTAATGCATCGTAAAATAGAAAAAGTGTATACATGTAATGCGATTTTCTTCTCACACATTCTTGGATTTAAATTTAGTTTTGTATCACTCTGGAGAAAACTGTTTCAGATTAGGTCTCAAAAGACAGGACATCCAAATATGTCAAAAATTGTCATGGGAATAAGTAAACATTCATTAAATGCCAGAGGTTCCATTGAACAAGCTGATAAGAAACAAATTCTACGAGCTCACCTTATCACACGTGCATCGACATTAATACGGGAAAATATGAAATTTGACCTCTTGATCACTAGGGAAGATTACCATTTCATACATGCCCATAGGCATGTGAGAGTTTCTCAGCGCATCTTAAACATTAAAAATCTGCTGAAAAACAACGTCATAAAGCAAAGCAGATCCACTTCCCATCAACAGAAAGCATACCATATGTGTTGAAAATGGGGGATGGAATGGAAATGGCTATAAGAAAAAGCAGACGCATAAACTTGTAATTTATATTATTTGTTTTTAGTTGTCTTTAATGCAAAGCAACAAGAGCTGCAATTGCCTATCCTGTATTTAGTGTATTCAATTTTTGCCGCTTTATGTGATTTCGATGTGTAGTTTTATGTGTAACATAATGTAAACACTTTGTAAGGCTTGTGTTGGTTTTGTAAGAAGTCTTGTGCCCGTGAAAAACAGCTTGCTTAGGTGAAAACGGTGATTTAGAATTAGTACATGTGCCATTGCCAATTGTAGTGTCCTGATATTGATACATATCCTATCAAGTGCTCTTCAGTTTGGTTGGCGAATAAATAATTACTAACGGAATGATTTCTTCACTTACTTCATATGATGCAGCACCATAGGACTTTGTGAGCACTGATTTAGCAATAGCCCTGACATTTCATAACTGTCCCTAGAATAAGTGTCCGATACCCGTAGTAGGTTACATGTAATTTTTGCACACACGATTCTCATCTAATATGTCACGTAGATTTCCTTGCTTAGCAAGGATATAAATATGGTCCTTACAAGGAGATATGATACAATGCGATAGGAATTAGTCAAGCCTAATGCTTGTTCACTCAAATAGTTGTAGTTTCTTTCTTGAAACATTACAGAAGTTAAGACGGTGAAAACTATTTTGACAGTTTTTATTTCCTGGGTTGAACATCAGCGGAAAGCAAAAGCATGAATCAAAATATACTTTAAAGACTGACAAAAGCTGTAATTCCCTTATTAGTAATAACAGATACTTTGTAGATGTACACACACACACACACACACACACACACACACACACACACACACACACACACACACACATTCTTGTATTTGGTGGACATCGAGGATTCGGGTATGGAACCGCGTGCCAAGGACATTTGCTTTTGCAATCTTAGAGCGAAAAGAAATACATTTTGAGGCAGTAAATTAATAGCAAATGGTGATGTATCAAGGAGGGAACTGTATTATCAGTTCTATGGAATATGAAATTTAGCAATGCAAGCGGGGACGCACACGTTTACACAATTATTCTGCGCAATCCATGCAAACTAATGACACACATAACTAGTGACCACAACATGGAAACTGTAGACAATGTGACGTCATGGCCAGCTGTGAATCAGATTATCTTACGAAATGAAAATGAAGAGAAACATTATTAAGCCGTAAATGAACTGTTCAGACTAAGAGGGTTGGTGCACTCAAAACATAATTGTGGTTCGTTTTCTTCATCTCAGAAATATCTTTAACCGTTCCAGAATTAAAGGCCGATCACATTATGATTATCATGTCTCTAATTAAGACATCAGTCTTAAATTGTTACTTCATACAACAATGTGGCAGGCTGGTGATTCTATACTGTTCATAGATGTGTTTAGACGGAAGCATAGTACTGGGGTTGTTAATATGCTTATGTATCAAAACATGTATTGTTATATTGTATGTGTGCATAAATTGATAATATCAGGAACAAGTTATATATGACATGAACCTAGTCTATTAAATCTTAAACCATGATATAATTCATGAAATCTGAAACTGATTTTCCTTGTTAGTATTATGACTGAATTTGATTTAATTGTTTTGCAATAGTTAATTTGTATGAAGACTTTGTTTGTTAACTTTGACCTAAGAATGTAATGTACGCTTTGCACTGATAGCCTGTACTATTCTTAAACGAAAGAAAACAATGATTTTCAAAAATCATGAAGACTATCGACAATGGTGTATCATAGTCAAAGAAGATATCTTTAAACACATATAACGCAATGTCAGTACAAAGGATACACATAATTGTTTACAAAAAAGAGACTGCAGATATAGTGGACAACGAAAACACATTTACACAGACAGAGAATATATCAATACAAACTAAGAACGTACACAATTATTGAGAAAACATGCAGAATGAGGACTTTCGTAAATCATGGACAAAGAGAACATATTTACACATCTAGTCTAAACGATTAGTACAAACAAGGGACTCACACTTCTAACAAAATCACGGAGACTGAACATTAGTACATCATGACCAACGAGGACATATGTACACATCTTGTCTGCACAATCAATACAAATCACTACTGACAAAATCACGGAGACCGTGGACATTGGTATCTCATGAACAACGAGAACATATTCGCATTTCTAGTCTGAATTATGAATGCAAACTAAGGACGCACATTATTGACAAAATCACGGACGCCGTCGAAACTGGTAACTTATGGCCAACGAGGACATGTTTGCACATCTAGTCCAATCTTGACAATCAATACAACCGCTCAGGTGGCCTAGTGGTTAGAGCATCCGCCTCTGATGCGGGAGGTCGCGGGTTCGAACCCTGGCCGAGTCATAGCTAAAACATAAAAAATGGTACTTGGCGCTAAGCATTAAGAGGTTAGTGTTAGAACTGGTCGGCCTGGTGTCAGAATAACGTGACAGGGTGGGACATCATGCTACATGTTGCGGCATAATTCCCCAGTGCTAGAAATCACCTTAAACTGCCACTCTGCAGATATCGTAGCGATATGGTTGAACAATTGTTAAAGCTACGTTAAAAATCCAAATCACACACACACACACACACACACACTTAACAATCAATACAGATTAGGGACGCATGCTACCTACAAAACACGGAGACTGTGGACATTGAAGGTCATAGAAAACGAAGACGTGTTTACACATCTAGACTGAACTGTCGATATAAAGAAGGGACGCACACTGTTGAAAAATCACGGAGTCAGTGGACATTGGTAATTGGTAACTCATGAACAACGAAAACTCATTATACATGTAGCCTGAACTATCAATACAAACTAAGGACCCACACTATTGACAAAATCACAGAGACTGAGGACAGTGGTTACATCATGGACAGCGAAGACTCACAAATCTAGTCTGAATTATCAATGCAAAATACTGACGCACACTATTGACAATATCGCGGAGACTGGACATTGGTAGCTCATCAACAACGAAGACGCATTCACACATCTAGTCTGTACTATCTATACAAACTAAGGACGCACGCTATTGACAAATCACGTTGGCATTGGTACGTCATGGACATCATCGGCATACGGAATTGCAAATATATCATCCATGTTTCAATTTATGAAGATGCACTGAGGACATTTTACACATATCATTTCAATAAGGAAATTAATGAATGAAAAAAACAAAATTAAACTATGAACACAACTTGGTATTATACCGACGTGATAAGAAAACAATAATCTGGTAAACCATTACGAGTTTTAACACGTGTATTCAAACTAGCAAACATTGATTTAAGTATATACATGAATTTACCATGAATACCTTTTCTTGATAAGTAGACCCAAAGTTTCATATGGCATCAAAGCCTTGGAAAAAATCAACGAATAAACAATACAGTCCAGCGCCCTTCTTTGACAAATATTTCTGTGCGATTGTAATATCAATACATTGTATCTGTTGAATAATATTATTTAAATCCACAATATTTCAGTTGAGGAATAAATGGGTAATTCCTCCTATAAATGGTCTGCTTTTAGAAACAGTTCAATGTAGTTAATCAAATTGGAAAATATTACTGAGTTTTTTGATGATTATTGGCTCATTGAACTGATGTTTTGGTGCTGGTCCCAGTAATAAACAACAGATTTGCAGATGCAGTTCTAGTAAGTGTTCAGATTTATGGGAACAATCCCAACGTTGACTAGGAAATGATAATGTGATCAATTTCAAGTGTAATTTTTGCGGATCAATTCCAAGATTAGCTGGTGACAGATCTTTTTGGACATATCCCAAGTTTATCTAGTTATAGACCTTTCAGAATTGATCCCAGAATTGTTTTGTGATAGATTATGCTGAAAACAGGCCAGAGATTTTGAGATCAATCCCAGCTCTGATTAAATACAGTTATTGGAATAAATCTGAATCGCAAGCACGGCGAATATCAAACATGGGCAACTTCCTCCAGGGCATAGGCCAGATAAGTGATTTTTAAAGCCACGCCCTATGATGTAAATTAATAGTTAAAACCATGTCACATGCCTGATCCGGCCCGCAAGCCATATTTTGCCCACCCCTGCAAATATCAGGAAAGTTGTACTAGTATTAATATGCTAGAGACTGTACTGCAATTGTAACAAGATAGCCGGGTTGGATTTCGGATTTATAACAGAATACTTTTGGTGGTAATGCAAATACAATGTTTATTGATGAATGACTTGAATGAGAAAAGAATTATGATTAATATGTGTAAGATCCAAATAATGGACAAATTAACACAATCCTCACGAAGCTAATAATGCAACAAATATAAATACAAATAAATGACCTTAATCAGTACAAGGATAAAGGTGGAAGATTCACAGCAATCTCACACGACGAAAAGAATGACGTGTTTTACTCAAAATAGTAAAAAAAAAAAATGATGTACTTTACTCATATAGTAAAATGAATTCACTAAAGAGTGAAAAATGACGTACGTTACTCAAATAGTAAAATGATGAAAACAAAAGGGACAGATATCATGCACAATATCTTTGCAGTCCCAAAACACTGGGTATAGCAAACCCCAAAATTATCCCACGGCTAAAAGATTACATCCATGGAGTAACACAAAACACTCTGTCACTAGCACACTTGGCTACCAGTCACACTGGTCAATCAAGCAGCCAGCATTTCAGGTAGTCAGCGACCACCATGCAATTCCTTGGTCAATCAAGCAATCAGCGCCCACCAATCGATCAGCAACTCCCGATCACCTGCTACACGACCAGCAACACTGTTCACTCAGCTCTACCGCTGCTATGGTTCAGCTTTACATTTGCTATAGTCAACTTATTTGGTCAACTCTACAGCTGATGTCCCGTCGACTCTGATCAGCTGAAATACATCTAACACCGTGTACTGTGCATCACAAAGGCATATACGATAACACGTAATGACGTTACATACGGTCAGGTATACAAATTACATTATCAGCACAATATTACCAAGCAATAAACAGGTTCAGAATTGAACCTACCCGTGTCCGATAAGAATCCTATGGTACTAAATGTTTCTTAAAAATGCAACATTGTATTGCTAATATAAAGCTCCTGTCAAGTCACAAACAAGAATAGAAAATATTTGCATTATACTACGTAAGCCGAAGCTACATAGAAAATATATAAAAATACACGTGGGTAATACAATAGTTATAACTTATACACAAGAAATTAATACATAACTCCCATACCTCTACAGCTGAAGAGGTGCAAGTCCTTAAGTAAACTGCTCACTGACAAGACATTCCGTAATATAAAGATATAGTCTTACGGTGAGGCATTTATACACAGACGATGCAGCCCTACATTGTATATGCGCTGAAAGTATTCGGTTCTTCTCATCGAATGCACTTTGCACGTGCGGCATAGGATGAACCGAACTCACTGTTTTGAAAGATTGTGCAATATACATAAATCACCCTCGGGTATCTTTGTACACAAAGAAACGAAAACCGAGTACATGTATTTAATAAATAAAGGGATTTATTCAATTCTTTGACAGCAATTATGTCAGTACTATGTCACATGAGTTGCAAGAAGATTATGCTATATACAGATATTACCGTCTTATAAGAATGATGACTCAGAATGGTTGCATCCACATTGCTATACTGTTACACGGTCCTTTGATCAATTATTGGATAGATTAACATCATGATTTCACGCAGTCATCGCATATGATGCAAGTTTTGCAACAGTTTTAAATTCGAAAGCCAACGTGGACTGGTCATGAAGTTCATGTACTAGAAATTGCAGAGAAACTGAGGACAAAAAAAGAGGAATTACAAAACTCAAATGTAAATATTTCCGTATGAATCAGAGTAGAACGCTGCTAGAATATTATGCAAGATCTTATTAATTTTAACTGTACACATGTAATGACTACGCAAATACAATGAAACACTATAAAAACTGGATCTGCGGAGAATGAACCAAGAAGAGAGGGAGAGTATGAATGCAACACCTCATGTCCTCGTATGTTGATTGCTAGCATCATCATGATCTGTGTGCGTTCCTATGCCCAACAGTTTTGCACCTAGGATACCATGAGTATTGGGGATGTTCCATTGACCAAATCTTTACAGTAATCTACGAATGAAAAGCCAGAGATGAATGCTGAAGGCAAGAAGAGCATTTGTATCAAGACATATGTGAAAGATAAAGATACTGGATGGTCGTTGAAGGAACAAGTGAGCTATAAAATCAAAGAATCCCAGTTCAAGTATGGAATCAAGAGTTTAAATTGTAGTACTTCTTAATTTCTGTATTCAGGTCATTGCTACATGTACAAGTCAAATGTTATTTTTACTGATGAATTTTGAGAGGTCATGCACTTTCATTTATACCTGGAACATTTTGTGTCTATATTGCATTACATGTTTATAATTACAGCATTGTTTTCATCATGTTTATTGATTCTTTTGAACAGTTTGAATGTGTATTTCTGACCTAGCTAAACATTAAGGGAATATTGTTCTTTTCTTGTGAATACTTTAGAAGGCAATCTTCTACCACCCATCAACATTTCCTTTTAGCATAAATGTAATATATATTGAAGCTCTGTATTATGAAGTGTACTATTACTGAATCATTCCCAGTTTTTGAGTGACAAATTTCCTCGTACAAGCCTTTCTATGGGTTGAGTAATATTTCAATGGAAGTGTGTATTCCGTGTTCCACGGAGTGCATATCAAACAGTCATGAGGGAGTTTGGTATATCAGTGCCTTTAGGCACCTCTATTGATAAGGGGGAAAATCTGGTCACTGGCGATGATAAAGAACCAAATATAAATAAAAATGGAATAAAATACCTGTTGACATTACAGCAACTATTGAAGCAGTAGCAGGCGGTCCATGAAACATTAAAAATATAATCAATTACCTAATCTTAAAAAAAACCTAAACTTGAAAAAAGCCTTTTAATTGGATCGAAGGAAATGGTTTGAAGGAAAATAGCAAATAATTTGTTTTACTTTGAAAATATACTGGCAGTGAATAATTGAACTGTTTCAAAATTTGACTTATTCTGATTTACTGAAGTTTTATTTAGTAACAAGCACCTACATAATACATGACATGTTCTCTCGGCATCCAGCTTCATTCCACAAACTTGGATGTAATGTGTACATATGATTCGGATTTTTAACGTAGTTTTAACAATTTTGCAGTCATATCTCTACGATGTCTGCGGTGTGGCAGTTTACAGTGATGTCTAGCACTGGTGCATCATGCTGCAGATATGTAGCTTCATGACCCATCCAGTCACATTATCCTGACACCAGGCTGACGAGTCCTAAAACTTATCTGCTAATACTGAGCGCCAAGCAAGGCAGCTGCTAGGACCACTTGTATAAGTCTTTGGTATGACTAGGCCAGGGTTTGAACCCGCAACGTGCTAGATCCGAGGTGGATGTTCTAACCACTTAGGCCACCGGTGGATGTAATGTTTCAGCTGAATGAGTCGGTTTTCTTTACTACAAAAGTGAACGGCTGGAAACATTAAACATGTAAATTGATGTTCTGTTAATATTTTCTCGACTCTGGATAGAATTAAAGTTGATTTTTGTTAAAGAAATAAATAGTTTTATTACTTTTAATTATATTTAGTGGTTGGTGTACAAAATAAATCATGTACAAAATATGGTTTTGTTCCACTTGAATTGGTAATTTAGAATTGATCTATTACATTTTCATTTTATTTTTATCTCTCCTGTAACCTGGCTGGTCGTGGAGGTGCCACTGATGGTTTTGCGACAGTCTCTCTCTATTTTGCCATGTTCTTTACTGCACTTTGGACATTGTGGAGTCAATGCCTGTCCACTATTTCATGATATCTTCTTCTGTCGACCTCGTTTCCTCTTTCCTGTAACTGTGCCCTGTAGGATTGTTTTTGACAGGTCAGCTGAGTTTGGGATGTGACCATGCTGTCTTAGCTTTCGGGATGTCGTTTTTACAGTAGTGAGCAGATCTGGATATGATCTAAGTGCACTTTGGATTCTAATGCGTACCTCCTCATTTGAAACATGGTCTAGGTATGAGATTTTTAGGATCCTTTGATAACATCTCATCTCTAAGGCGTCGATTCTTCTCTCTATTTCTGCTGTCAGGGTCAATGTCTCAGCTGCATACAGGTACATGGACATGCCAAGGGAGAGAATAAGCTTGATATTTGATCCAAGTGTAATGTTGATGTCTTTCCAAATAGGATCCAGCCTAGTCAGTGTAGTTGCTGTTTGCACAGTCCTGGAAAGAACCTCAGATTTGGAACCTTTATCAGAAATGTTATAACCTTTTACCTGAAGCTCGTCGCTGTGCCCAGTTTCTGTCCATTCACTCTTATTTCCTTTCGGATGCCAATTAGGTTGTTTGTCATTAGATTGGTCTTTTAAGCACTGATCTCCATTCCATACCTTAGTTTTGTTAGGTTGACGTGGTTCACTAAGGTTTCCAGTCATTTTTCATCTCCTGCTAAGCCATCAATATCATCCGTGAAACGCAGGTTGGTGATTGTTTTACCTTCAACGCTGATACTGCCCTCATGGACTTCCCAGGCATCGGACATGATCCATTCCATGTAAATGTTGAAGAGAATGGGTGAGAGGATGGACCCTTTTCTGACTCAGACTGTGGTTCTGAACCAGATTCCTACATTGCCATTGACAAGAAAAATTGCGCTAAGAGCCTTGTCATATAGGTTTTCTATGGTGCTGATTTGTTTTGTGTTTCTTGTTTATCCCCATAGTGGCCCATATGGCTGCATGCCATACCATGTCGAAAGCCTTTTCTGAAGTCAATTAAGACATGATATACATTCTGTTGATGTTACAGATACATTTCACAGAGGTTTTTCAGGTTGAAGATCTGTTTAATACTTCTAAGTCCTGCTCTGAACCAACCTGTTCTTCAGCAATGATGTGTTCTGCTTGGGGTTTCAAGTCCGTTGAGGATGATCTTAAGCATAATTTTGCTTGGGTGACTGATGAAGTCGATTGTTCGGTAGTTCTGGCACAGCGGCAGATTCCCTTTCTTAGGGTTGATCAGAGACTGGGTCCTTGAGGTAGGACATTCTCCTGTTTGCAGATTTTGTTGCATATTGTTGTGAGGATATCTATCAGGGAGCTTCCTTCTCCTTGATGAAGGTCTTGTGGTATATTATCTATCCCAGCTGACATTACTTTCTTTTCTGTCTTTATTTAAGCCCCAGTTCTTCTACGAGGATCGGGTAGTCAACCTCTCTTGTGGTCATTGGGAAGTTGAGTACATCTTTATCTCCTGAAATCTCCTGATTTAAAGCTCAGAATAATATTTCATCCATCTATTAAGAATACAAAATGCACTTGTTAAGGGTGCACGGAGTTCCCTTTCGATGAGTTATGTAGTGACCTTTGAAATTCTCACCAGGTATACCCAACCCTATCAAATAAAATACAGTTACAAAAAAAATTAATGATCAAGGCGCTTTTGAGTTATTAAGATAAAAAGTTTGATTAAAATGAAGCTGACTACCACAAACGACCACATCAGATGCGCCGGCAGAATTATTTTGAGGCGGTGGGTGGGCAAACATTTTCTGATCATCTATTTAGTTTTATGGTGTAGACCAAAACATGTTTAGCTGTGAAATCACGAGTAGGGGTAGGGGCAAGTGCGGGCGCCGAAATAGAAATAATATCATAGATTTTCGAAAGGAAAACAGACTTTTGATTTAGTAATTCATAAAGATAGGACATTTAGAAGTATTATTGTACAATTGAAAAGAATAATAACTGGGTTAATTTACAAGTCCAAAATGTACATGTATATATCTATCTATCTATCTATCTATCTATCTATCTATCTATCTATCTATATATATATATATGTGTGTGTGTGTGTGTGTGTGTGTGTGTGTGTGTGTGTGTGTGTTTTGCATTCTTCAAGTGTTAAGTAACATAAACAAAATGTGGCTGTATTTGAGCATTATTAGGTCGTACATTGAGATATTTTGTGTATTAGATGCATTTGGGTATTATGCGAATATTTCTCTTAGTGTTTTAAACGGTAATACATACTTCTTCTTTCTTTTTATATGCAGGTTATCGTCATATAACAACTCGATTAGTTCTTCTGTGCAATTAATTGCACGATATTGTGCGAATAGACTTAGCCTGTGATTGTTCAACTGAATTCATCGGCAAAACTAAGGCAAAACTATTAATTTCACAATTGAATTCAATTCAGAACTCTCTCTCGCGCACGCGCGCGACTAGACTGGCACAACGTCCTTGTAATCTACACAAAATTGAAAACACGGTAAAAGAGAGAAATGTGATATCTAAACTGAAGTCACGGTGACTGCTTTTCTCTCCCATGACGAGTCTGACACAATGTCCTTGTAACGTAGATACAATCGAAAAGCGGTTAAAGAGAGAAATATTATATCTAGTGTCTAACGAGGTAAAAACGTAACAAGCAGTGTCACTAAAGACACTAGGACCAAAGGCCTAGAAACCTGTTCAAAATTAACACACGTGAACGAACATTTAATACATTTTGGATCTTTCTGCTCATTCAGGTTTGATGTTAAATCGTATTTTTGTCGCTAAAGTTATTTGGTAAACCTCGACGAGGTCCGAAATGAGAGGAAGAACGGTAGATGATTAAATCTATGTGGCACAATGTGTCCTTTATTACACTAAATTTAGTAAATAGGTAAAAGTAAACATTTTCAAAAGTTAAAATATCAAATAATATGTTTCATAACAAAGTGAATGAAAAGTCTGAAATATGGGTTTTAGAGTATATATAAACAAAATGTCAAAGATGCTCGTGTCGTCTAAAATATATTCACAGTGAATTTAGTGATTGTAGTTGGTCCTAGCTAGGAGAAACATATATTTTAAATCTTACCCATCAAGTGTACGAGTCGTTGGAAAAGGATGAATTGCTCCAAGTTGCCAGACAATATGACCTTCCCGAGGCGAAGGCTTCTTTAACGAAACAAGCAATACAATATATTTTGATTCAGTATTTGGGGGAGAAGATCTTTTTGGATTAAAATGCTTTGGGTCTCTATTTGCTTCTGAAATAAGATTGAATTAAAACACCAAAAATCATTCAAATTTGAAAGAAGAAAGACAAATGCAAATGAACAAAAAAGTGATGGAAATACAGATGCAGAGAGAAAGAGAAAAAGAAGGAAGCGAAAAGCAACTTAGATTAAAAGAATTAGAACTGGCAATTGGTAAGCACCACCACCACCCCACTCCCCCTTTATACACAAGTTCGGGTTTCTATGTTACCAGAAATATTAGATTAATAACCCCCTTCAAGAGAAAAAGAAGTATAAAAATATTTTGCTCATTTTCAAACAAATGCTGAAAGTTGAAAATGGCCTCGAGAGCAATGGACTTTATTCTAATAATGTGTACTTATTGGCAAAGCTCGAGACGTCTACACTTCGCTGTTAGTACAACACAGTGTCGATGTGATTAATGAATGAATCATGAAGGTTTATGAGTTGGAACCGGCGGCACATCGACAAAGGTTTAGGGACTGTAAAAAAGAAACTGACGTACCCATGTCAAATTTGCAAGAAAAAAAAGATAGCTGGTGTTTGTTCAATAAGGTAGGTCGAAACTATATTAACCTCAACCAATTTATATTAATTGAAGAGTTAAAGAATTGCGTCCATAATGACATCCAAACATACCTGCTGACTTTTATTCCTTGGCGTACAAAGCTTCACTTGTGAGTGTGTTTTGTGTTAAAAGCTATTTCCATCTTATACGAGCACTTCCAAAGCTCAATCTGGCACAAGGAAGAAAAAATGGCACGTTATTTACAATTGCTACAGATTGGAAAATAAGCAACATAATCAAGACAGATGTATTCTAAATACTCTTATTTATATGAGGTCAAGGTCACAGTCATGTATTTTATTATGAAGAATTAGGAATCATTCATGTCGAAAGGTTTTATATCATTTATTTTTGACTCTGCCAAGTCTACCCCTATTGAACGTTTTATGGGACACAAGAACATCTCAGGATCTTTATTATCAGGTACTTTGCCTTTTTCTGAGAAGACGTCTTTTAATCAGAATGTTGCTATTTAGGGAGTAGTGTGTGTCTTTGTTAATGTTCCTCTCCACTGTGTAAATGTGTCATCAGACTTAGTCTTAGGATCCTTGACTGTCGGAATGGTAATGCCATGATTGATCGAGGCTATTAATGTATTACCTGGCAACGGCCTAGCTGGAGATAAGGTTATGGTTAATCCACTCGTAATTGACAAGCCTTGTTTGCAGAATAAAGTCGATCCAACTGAACCTGAAAATCCCTGATTAATCCTTTGCTTGTGCAGTTAATAGACCTATGACAAACAAAGCTCTTGAGAATGATGTTCATAATTCCTTTAGCTAACACATTTTTTTTGGTCTGGCTTTGATGAGGTCACTTTTGCTCCTGGTTTGGATAAATCAAAATGTATTGATCACAGTGATCCTCTTTTTACTAATCATTCTCTTTATTCTAATCAGGGTGACAAATGACAGTCACTCGTTGTCGATCAGGAACATAATCATGAGATCCCCTGTTTATTTTAGAGGGATATTAGTAAAAATGAAACAACATAAGTACCTGTTTGTTATTTTATTAAACGTGTGGTCCTTATGAGAACATGGAGACCACCTGAGGTGCTAGCTGGTCACAAGTGGTCATTGGGCTATCATATTGTTGCTCTTAGGCCGTATTGATAGTAAATTCTTAGTGTAGGCCATAAAAGTCTTTGACTGTTCGTTCAGGTTTCAATAAGACTTATCACAAGATCTTGAATCATTTTTATTGGCCGAAAATTAAAAGTAACGTTTATAAATTATTATGTATATCTATATTTTTGTAAGCCCAGGTACATGACTTCATCTAAGTTTTGTAAATTTTATTCCTGGCTGTAAATTGAAGTACTGTCTCATTATCTTTAGTTAGATTTTGCCTGCTTGATTAAGGCCTCTTTTAGAAATATTAAGAGCGTAACAATGACAGACGATATATACATAGCTGCTTACGCATGTGTTGACAATTACTAATAATAGTCTTAGAGATTACTTTGGGTTGATTTCTCATTTTATTATACGGTATGGACCGTTCTAGAAGAATTATTCAATTCCCCATTGGTTAGGCTAGGTTACATGAATATGCATTTTCGAAATAAATTGAGTAGTATAATCTGTCACGTGGGGCTATGTTGTGAAATATAGTCGTAATAGAAAGAGTATATAATGAGATAACTGAGCAATCAGACTCATTACTGTTTTGGTGCTATTCTTATTTGTTTTCCTTGTAAGTCTGCGGGTGAATTTTAAGTTTTTCTTAGATATCATTCGAGAGGAAAAACATTTGTTTGGACTGTTTAGTGGAAGAGAAAATGCTTTTTATTTGGACTATACTATTATTCTGGAACAGTTGTGAGTTATTCAAAGGATTTCTGGACAACGTCATCTTGACAAAGCCACTATTCTTGGCGGACCAGTACATGTCCGGTTTTCAAATTTATACGGAACTTTTCATTCTTTAGAACTTTCATAGAACTTTATCATTATTGTTTTGGCTTCACTTCATAATAACATCCGTTCCTCTCGCATTTTCATTAATAACTTTGAAAATTAAATTATTTGTAATGTTTTACCCAGCTTGTTGGGTTTGCTTCTTTTCGTTTCTTAGTTTATGACTATGGAGTCGTAACAAATTACTGTATATATTGGCACTCTTCTCAAATGGTAGAAAAACCCAATCAGAAGATTCCTAATGGCTCATCTGCAACTTATGCCGGCATCTGACGAACCTTTTAGGAGAATAATGTTAGACTGTGTCTGTCCCATACCTAAAATCAAGTCAAAAATAACATTAAGGTGTGACAAAAATGCAAAAAGGCAAGGGAAAGTAGTTTTCAGCCCGGTGATGGAGTCCTGCCCCTCTTGCCCATATCAGAAAGTCCTTTTCACGTTAAGTTTATTTAATTAGAGTACATCCTTGATTCTCCTTGGATTTTTGCCAGATATAGTTGTGTTAATCGTGGAATCAATATAGTTGTATCTGTCATACACTAAGACTGTAGTAACTCTGATGTAACCAATCTTCGGAATTCAGAATAATCTAGACGAGAAAATTCCACATCTACAGTCTCAAGAAAAGAGTGAAATAAAGCAGCAATTATTTTAATATGATCACTTATTTCCAGATGTTCCAATACGAACAAACAAAATCTCCCATGACTTTAAATTATAGATTCCGAGCCTGTGAAACAGCATCCATATAGGAAGAATCCTCTCAAACAGGAATATTTGAAAAAAGACATTCTGCATTTGCTACAGAACAATTTCATACAAACAAGTACAAGTGACTGGAGTTCACCATGCATTCTTGAACCGAGACCAGATTATGCTTTCCGCATGTCCACCGAATACAAAAAGGTGAATAGTGTGAAAACAATTCATATCCATTTCCAAGAATCGATGACTGCACTGACAGAAGTGATACCAAATTTGACCTTTTGAAATGATTCTCGCAAATTCTGCTTCCAGAAACGGCAAAGGAAATTTTGGCATTCGTAACTCCAGATGGACTTTATCAATATAAAGTAATACCATTTTGGGATTAAAGATTCGCCTTATACTTTCCTACGTTTATTGAATACGATTTCATCTTGTCAAGATAATTGTGAAGCTCGAATTGATGACGTTTTCATCAACAACAGCAATTGGAAAGATCATTTGAAACCGTTTGGAAATTCTTTGATAGACGTAGTGATGCAAATGTGACAATTAATATACATGAAAATGAGTTTTGCCGTCATTGTGTTTACATTTAGAGGACATATGGTGAGATATAGTCAAGTTGAACCAAGTTAAGGTCAAGGCTATCTCTGAATTCCCTCTGTCTATCAGTAACAAGCAATTGGTACGATATTTGGGTATGGCTTGATATTATCGGAAAATATGCTCCAATTTTTCCATAAATGCTTTAAATGGTTAAAAGAGTCTGGTATATAAGGTCTGGTGAGGTACACGATTGACTTGAATGGGTTTTGATCCATGGCGCCGATGAGGGCCGCGTTGACAACGATGTTAATGAACGAAAGTGTAGGTAGTTGACTTTGCAAAACATGGTCTTCCATCTTGGATTATAGTTAAGATACAGTGGTCCATTCATCGTAGAGAATAATGGCTGTGGATCTACTCAGAATATGACTGATTGTCGATTTCCAATTTAAGTAAGACTTCAACACATAAGCAAGGATGGATATCTTTAAGCGTTAGCCATCAGAAAAAAACACGGTAATAATTCGATTCAATCTCAGACGTACATACAAACCATTCAACAAATGTCTTCCTTTCACATCCCTAAATTGCAATGATCCATCATTTATACACTGTGTCCTTGTTTGGTTTTCTTTTTTGCTGTCGTTAAATTCAATACTGTGAGCATCATCATGCGCAGTCAATTCTGCGTCGTTGTACTTATTCAACGTGTACGGTTTCCACACCACTAAGGCATTCATATGGGTGTTCGTGGCTTTTTTTTCAGTTCATCAACAGATATTTTTCAAGTAAGCTTGGTCAAGGTAGGTGTCCATGCTGCTGCTCACCAGCTTGTTTTTCAAGTCCCAATCCTCCTCAATGAACAACGATTGCAATAAATTGTTGTCGGGAGCTACTCTGGCATCGGTGCAGTCCGTACGGAAAACATTGACTTTTAGGTAGAAGTAACTGTTGTTCAGCTCAATGTAATCCTCGTTTTGTCTTTTATATAAAATTTGATAGGTGCTGAAGTGATCAAAGACGATATACGACAAAAATTATATGCACTAAGATTTTTTTCACAGTCATCTACGTCGGTAGCATTGCAAGCATATAGAGTATGACTTGGAATGTCTACAAATCTCAGTGCTTCGCCTTTTGTTTGTTTTTGTTAGTAATAATATAGTCCAATACTCAAACAGCTATTAATCCTTTCTTGTTTTTTTGTCTTGGCGGCTGTGTGTCGATTTAGGTCTGAAAGGTTTCTATGTCTCTTTCTGCCTTGTTCTTGCTGTGGTGTACAGGAGAAATTTATACCTACGTCAGAAGCTTGAAGCAAATTTAGTAGTGTGTCTCGGCTCCCTAGGAGGTCATTTTATGTTTCAAAAAATACATTATTTCCCGTTTTCATTAAGGGTTCTTTATGACTTTATTGAGAAGTAAGTTTTGGATATATTTTTGTCCATGTGTCAAATCGTTGTCTTTTGAAGCATGGAATCTTGTCAAAAAACTGATTTTAGTATCTCCCTTAAGATGTCATCGTTCTCAAGCGGCTCATTGACACACAAGATACATCTCTTACAATTCGCTTGAGAATAGTATTAGATAATGTACTTTTACGGTGACGCTTCCTTTCGATAATATAACACTGAGACCAAGATTTCCTTTTGCATTAATATTGACACTGTCAAAGTACGATTTACTGACAGGAATATAATGGGGATGTACAAATTCTCGGTGAATGCGATACGTCTTCTTCCCTTATTGTAAACACCAGTAGTTTAGGAAAATGCGGATTTCTGGACCACCTTAGCACTAAGTGATAAAGGGGTGGCCATAAAAGTCCCCCATGGATCTATACTACTGAGTGATGGGGGTTCTGAGCCACTGGGTATCCCCCTGCTCTCTCTTTTTGTCCCTAGCTCTTTTTTCCTAGCATTTGTTTTAGTATCGTGTGTCCTTGTGTTCATGAGCGAGTGTGTGAATGCCATAGGTGGAGGAACGTTTATCATCAAAGGAGCATAGTCTTTTTCTATGAATGAGTATGATAGATAGTTTGTGCTGCGGTGATCGGAATGTTCTCATGGAGTAGTATTGGAGACGTGTGTGTAGTGCTTGTGTGTAATGTTGGTATGTGGCTATTTTAGCACTGACTTTTGTTTTACTCGTTTGGTTTTATTTCATGACAGTGCCATCGCCAAGAGTGATGGAGCACATTTTAGCTCGAAGTCCGATGAATTCCTTGATGGGTGTACTCTGAGTTTCATCTCTGAAGTTTCCGAGTACATTTTATTGTCGTCGCAGTGGAAGGGACTGTGTTGTGGATAATTGCTAAGATCGAAGAGGTGTCTGTGTTGATACAGATCCGCGTACACGTCGTTGGTGTGAATTTCATAGATGAGTGAGTCTGCATCGTTCATGAGTAGCGTGGCTTTGTGTGTTTGATCACGTCCTAATGAAACTCGAGCATGAGCAGTTTGGAGAACTCGAGAACAGCTGCTCCGACGTAGATGTTTTGACTAGCTTGAGATTAGTTTTTTCTAGAATCTATGACGACGAGTTCTTCGTCGATGATTTTCATTTGGAGAAAGGCATCGTTGGCCACAAGTTTATCTCGTCGCCGAACGTCATTCACGATTTCAATTTTCTTGGGATGTCGAATGTTTTCCATGGTTTTTCCGAAGACGCCATTGTTCATGAGTTTGTCGAAGGTGGTGGTGCCTCTGGTTCCTTGTGCCGTCTTGAAATCTGTGTAGGGTTTCATCCACGGTGATAATTTAAACTTGAGTGTTCAGTGAATTTCGCCAAGAACGAGTCTTTGTTGGAAAACCTGTTCGAGCAGTCGATGATACATTTTGTAGTGGATATTTTGGTTGAGATTAGGTATCGGTTTTTTCACCTTTGCATCTCCGAATCCGAATTGGGGTTTTTATTGGAGTTTTTGTGGAGAGAGCATCCAGTGGGTGGCCAGAATTGATTCCACGCAGAAGGGATAATAGTTATGAGCGTCGTGTAGATATTGTGGATATTGAAGATCGACTTCGACCAATTAGCCCCGGACATCATTGTATCCCACAGGAAGCTGTTCTCCGGTGATCCAGTGAAAATATCCTATGGGAATCGGTTGTGACATGGCCTAACCATACAGATTGCTAGTGTCGAGGTAGAGGATGTAGTCTGAGTGAGATCATTGTTGGACATGTATTTGTGGTTGGCGACGGCGTATTTTTTTTTTTCTGATGACGGAGATGCTTTCTTGCACCATCTGCTTTGTGAAGATGAACATGTCTGGATCGGTTAAGAGTTCTAGAGTCATTCCGGATTGTTTAAGGAGAGAGTCCCAGAAGAGTCCTGGGGAGGAGAAATACCAGAGGAAATCAAGTTGGTAATGGTCTAGGCAAGTGGGTCTGAAATTTTCGAAGACATCCGAAAGTAGGAGTAGGTGTTTTCAGGTACAGGTCATGACAATCTCCGAGAGTTTGAAAATCCAGCTCTTTCCGTATCTTGCATGCGTACTGCAATTCGTCGTCGGTAATGCCTGAGAAAGGTAGATGGGAATTGCAGGCGTCTTGAGGCGGTAACGACGTTTCGTCGAATCTCGACCACACATCGATGTATTCGTAGGGATAGATACATTTTTGCCTGAGCAAGTCCGCTTTGCCACCAAATTCTCTTTCCTATTTGAGTAAACTGAGGACAATTTTTGGGAAAATTCTTCTAGAACTGCCAACATGAACTGAAACCAAACCATGAATCCGAAAGAACCAATCGAGAAAGACATCAAAATTGTTGGGGATACGTTTGATGTAAGTTCCCAGTTCGGCGAGAAGTGGTTTTGACAGGTGGATGACTGAGTGCTGCCACGATAAAATGTCCATCGTATCCTCCTAGATTACAAGCGATGACTGGAAGGTAGTATGGATCTTCGAAGCGTAGATTACAATGATCTTGAGCGGCTCCTCGATAGCGTCCAGTGACATGGCAATGGTCTCTGACTTATTTATCATGAGGTTGAAAGTACTCGTCGCATATATAGCATGCTGTGCTGCTTTATACTGTCGTAGTTGTGTTGGTGTGAGTGGAATCAACGTAAATGGATTTTTTTTCTTATGGCTTTGATGCATTTGCATTCATCGACGAGTTGCTCAAAGAACCATGGAACGCAATCCTCACCACGATGCTGGCGATAGGGTGAGGACAAATACTAATTGACAGAACAGCAGGTTAGCAGCAGGGAGGGTGAACAGACCATTTTGCTGGAGACCTTATTTATGAAAAATAAAACTTCCTAGGAAAATGAAATCTCAAGGTCAAATAACGTTAAACCAAAGCCTCTGTCAGGCCATGAGATTTCTGTAATTGGGTAAACTCATTTTGTTACATCATCACTGAAACGCGGTTTTATTTTATGGTGTGTTTCGTTTACGTGCTGGTCACTCAACGCTGGTCGTTCACCCTCCCTGCTACTATATTTAAATCATTGTTATATCAAATAATGGAATCTCATACATCTAAACTAGCTCGTGAGCGACTAGAGGCAATTAAAAAATATCTACCCGTCCGTGATTCTGTCAAACAAAAACTACAAGCTCGTCAGGAGTCTCAGGTGGAATTTGCAGAAGGTGCAGAACAATTATTTAAACCTATTGTCGAACCAACAAAGAAAATTGTTACAGCAACTGAGGCAAAACAGAAAGCTCTTGAAACATTACCTGTTGATATTGCTGGCCGTATTCAAGATGCTCAACCACAACCTAAACCACCAAGAACCAGAACTAAGATAATGGACAAATTTACGCCGGAAGGTATTGCTGATATCAGGGACAAGGACCAATTACTTGATATTGCCGCGTACGGATATTATGAAAGAAAAAAAATATGTAAAACCCGAATATATTAAATCTCTAAAACTTGCCGATTCCATCAAGGATGTATTTCGCATCGCTGCTAATACTCCGGAAATCAGATCTGAGGAAGATAATAATTTTAATAACTTTAACGATATAGTAAGCGAGTATATCGAACAAGAAAATCAAAGAAAGAGGCAAGAAAAAAAGTAATGAAGCAGCAATTTGAAAAAGCTAAAGATTCAAGCAAACAACAATTATCACCATCACCACAACAATCACCACGACTACTACCGCCACTACCACAACAATTATCATCATCACCACAACGACAACAACGAGAACAACCATCACCGCAACAAGAACAACACTTTCAAGAAATGATGAAACGATTGCAATCACCACGACAACGACAACCAGTCAGAACAACAAGTGAGGAAGAATATCAAGATCCCCCCTAAGCAACTGGAAGTGTCTTGGTACAGGTACAAGGGGAAGTGGTCTTATTATTTGTCCCAATAACGTTCTTGCTGATGTTGAAAGACTAGAAATCCTCATTGGAGGAAAACGAGCTGGTACTAATTCATCAGAAATCATTAATGAAGCAGCTGATATTTGTAAACGATTATTTACAGGCGGAATCATGGATATTAATGTATATCGGTCCCTTATTAATGAAATCGCCGATGATTTTCACAGTGATTGAGTATGCAATTAGATGCCATGACTATAATAAGATGATCATACATATTACTCAACGCAGACCAACCATGGTCAGGATAATAAATTCACGATTACCATTATACAAAACGATCTGCGGAGATGCACTAGGTGATCTTGTTCAGGGTCTATTTAGAAGGATAGCCCCAAAAGCAATACCGATTGCAAAGCAACTGGGAATGAAAGCTATTGATGTTGTTCGTGAAAAAAGGTATTGGTGCTGTTGGTGATGTTGCTAGTAAAGCATTCTCAGCAATCAGGGATAGACTAGCACGATTAATACGACGAAAACCTCAGAAACCAGTGAAACTGGCCAACACTGAAGTGATGCCCGCAAATGTCAGTAAAATAATAAATCAAGCTGCTAATCAAAAACTTGCAGAGTTAGCTGGTGTACTGATGTCAGAAAAAAAAAAAAAAAAACGCTAGTCTAATAGCAGGAAGCGGTCTTCGTGTTAGACGAACAGGATAATAATAAAGATATTTAAGCGTATATCTGATCCCGCATTTGACATGGATACACCAGTACTCAAAGATGAATCTGTGCTCGATTATCAGTATTATTCTTATGACGCACGACAGTCAGATAAGCATGGACGAATTGAACTACAGGTTCAAGATACGAGTAGATATTTCTTGCCCGCTGAAGCATTTATCGAAATAGAAGGTAGACTCTTAAAAGCAGATAATACAGCATACGGAATTTTAGATCGACCTGGTTTTGTTAACAATGGTGTTATGGCGTTATTTAACAGCGCCATATATATTATTGACGGAAAAAAAAAATATTGAATCGTGTTTAGAAAATGTTGATGTTGCCACGACGATACTTGGTCTTGCAGGATACAGCGATGATTACTCAAGATCATCTGGTCCATCAATGATGTTTGCAAAGGATACAACTGATCATCTAGAAAACAGAAACGTGAGACTGAATGCCGCTGGAACTGAAGTCGCGTCAATGAATGACAGTTTCAACTTAGGATTTGCCGCACGTAGATCAATGTTAAATGGAGAAGAAAATTTTTCATGTGCGATTCCACTGTCACATATATTTGGATTCTGCAGAAATGTTAGGTATGTTATATTTGGCTTTAAACACACAGTGGTACTTGTTAGAAAAGCCACCGACAATGATGCAATATGGCGTGATGCTGCCATTGATGCAGGTAAAGTAATACTAACAAAACTTTTGCTGTGGATGCCAACGATGACTCCATCGATTACTGAAGAACAACGGTTACTTTCTTTTATGGACAGTGGTTGTAAATCAACGTTGTCATGGTTGACTATGCCCACAGATAGTATTCAAGGTGCCGTTGCTGGTTTATTTACATGGCAGATAGCATCACAGCAGGGGGTGTCAGCACCACGGCATATATTTATCGCGTTTCAGGAAAATGCCAGAGTAGACTCACAGGAACGAAATCCAATGGTGTTTGATACACTTGGAGTTAATGAAGTTTCTTTGAGGATAAATGAACATCAAGAACCTTCCGAAGAAGTGTTGTTAAATTTTGATAACAATCATGCTGCACGTGCATATCATCGCTTGATGACATTCATGGGGCATGATCGGAATGTTGATTCTGGTTTACAAATATCTCAGCGGGATTTTACAACACTGTATCCAATATGTTACTTTTCACTAGAACACTTAGATTTGTTCAGACAATCTGTCGTTGATATACACTTTCGAGCTCGTGTAGCTCGACTGCCCGCTGGTGGTTATAGGGCAATCGCTGTTATACTTAGCGACAAAGCAATGTTACTTGAAGGTGTTGGTGGACGAATGCGAGTCGGTGATGCCTCAGTAGAAAACATGTAATTAAATCACTGATTTAAAATCAGGATGATAATTATAAAATGTCTTATCATCATGTTAGTGTTGCTCTGACTCCTGGTCAGATTAAAAAGCTACAATCATCATCAAAAAATAATTGTGCGGTAAAAATATTACTAAAGCGAGAACAAATCGCAGGTGGTCCGAATAAACTATCATTATCAGAACGCCAGCATAGGCACTTCAATGAAGCCAAACAATCAAAGACTGGCATACGACTTAATCTATCTGCGAGTGCCATTAAAGACATCACTAAAATGGGTGGTAAATTTCCACTTCTTGCAGCTATACCAGCATTAATAGCCGCTGCAGCCCCAGCTGTTGCAAAAGCAGCTGCGTTAGGTGCTGTTGGAACTGCTGCTGGAATGGCATTAAAGAAAGCAACAGGTCACGGAATAAAAACCTCCAAAAAAATGGAAAAGGTCTAAGACTTCCAGGAACTCCTCACTGGTACGAAAAAGGTCTAAGACTGCCCGGGACAGTTCGATGATTCTTCCTATGTTTAATTTTGATTTACTTGATGCTGCTAAGCAACTGAACATAAAAAACTTCAGAGGAGTTTTTATGCGTGATCAATTAGAAAAACAACCAAACAATATTGAAACTGGTATTATTAATCTCGATAAAAACTCTGGTCCTAATACTCATTGGGTTGCATATGCAATTGATCCACGTGGAATAATTTATTTTGATTCGTATGGGTTGGCGCCACGAAAAGAATTTTTAAAATATGTTAGCAGAGTACGAAATACTGCTATGCAAAAAAGTATTCCAATCTGGTATTCAACATTATCAACACAAAAATTAACAGCTCCACCAGTATGTGGCCGTGAAACCCTCGCTGTACTCGACGCAATTGCACTGGCACCGCCAGGAAAACCACCTCATAAAGTCGTACACGAATACATCACCACCAGGCATAGCCGCGCACAAACGTTGTAAACAGATGTTAGTAAATATAGTGGTAGATATTCATAGAAGATCTTCTCGCCTGAGCAAGGCGCAGCAGCAAGAATACTTATCTAAATTTGCAACTCTTGATCAGCTCAGAAATGAAATCGATGATTTATTAAATATCACAAGTGTGGATCAAAATGAAGTCGGTGTTTTTCAGGATAAATAAGGACGATTAAAGACAAGTAATATACAACTGTTAGATGTACTTATACGAATTCCCACCGCGGTTATTAATAATATCGTTACTTTTGCTGATCAAGGTAAAATACAAGATTCCGGTATATCAGTTAACGATTATATCAAAAAAGCTGGTGATTCATTCACGGGTTCCATTATCATTAATCAAAATAAAATTACATACCTTGGAAACCCAGCCACAGATACAGACGAAGCAAAAAAAAAAAAAAATACGTCGATGATCAAGAATCTAAGGTTGTGTTAGTCAACGATGGTATAATTCGTGCATTTCTCAACATGAATAATAATGGTATTAATAATCTCAGAACACCAGAATCAGATTTCGACGCTGCAACGAAAAAATACGTCTACGATAGCAACATTCCGACGGTGATATCATTAACAACAATCAACGATGAAATGACTGCATTCAAAACTGATTTTTCCAATCACGTACAAACATTCTCGAATTTTTGTAGAAACATAAACAGATCTGTATATGAATATTTTGGTAATCCAGTGGTTGCAGATATTAAACTTGCTGACATTAACACAAAAAGCAACGATATTGTTAGTGGAATCCCTAATATCGTTGAAAAAACGAATCTGATTAAAATTCCTCACAAGCAGATCATCAATGTGGTATACATAGTAGCACCAGGATCAGCTACATGGACACCACAAAATAACACCATCAAACATACCGCAGGAGTAACTGGCGTGTACAGGCTGTCTGTATTCAGTAAAGAAAAAAATAGGATATTTTCTACATTTCCATGGCGTCATTCAATCGATGTTTTTTTTTTTCTTCTGGAACTGTATCTATTATATTAAATAAAGATGTCGAAGAAGAACTTATACTGGAACCATCTGACAAAAAATTAACCCCGGTGTCTTAATGGTGGTGTCTGGAATTTGTCGCTGAAACTCCTCAATTAATTACTTAATTAAATGACTTCATTATAATGAATCAAACCCAGGGATCCCAGTCCCACATCGACGTGGATCGTTACAGATACAATCAAGTGTGTGAGTGTCAGACCAAACTAAAAAATATCGTTGACAATTATACAGTAAAAGTAAAAAATATCGCAGGCGTGTGGTTATCATTGATATAATTGTTTATTCAGTTTCTGCTATCATCGCGTCCGCAGGTGTATTCCTATCAACAATAACAATGTCAGCACCTGCAGTTGTAACACTTGTTATTTCAACGGCAGCAACATGCGCAGGTATCCTCAGTATTGTCGCAAAGAAGATAGCTACATGTACAAACACAAAATTACACGAGTATATAATAAAACTACACACGTCGGTGTCAGCATGCATTAAACTGTCATCGTATCTTTCGTCGTATATCAGTGATCGTAAAATATCCGATAATAATAACAGTAATAATAATGTCAGATCAAAGATCGCGCGAACTATTACAACAGATCATCACTAATACTACGCATACAAAAACTACAATGATATCATTAAGTTCAACCAGTCCAGAATTTAGCGTTAACTTTTCAACTGCAATTTCAGCAAAAGAAATAGCGCTAGCACAATTACGAGTTTATCATAACTGGCCAAATATCAGGTCAAAATCGTTTGGTTGACTACCAGCAAACAATTCACTTGTGTTTGCAAATAAGAATAAACCTGATGAAACTCCTGATTGGCAAGCTGTTGGAATTTCAACGGGCAGTTATCAAATAGAACAGATTAATGATGAGTTCCAACGTAGAATTAAATCTATCACAGGGAAAGAATCCAAAATAGCAATTACTGTTTACGAACCAACATTATCAGCGGCGATTGAACTAAATTCGGCTGACTACGTTGTAGATATTTATGTATCCTCGGTCAGTTCCGTGTTAGGATGGCCTGAAGTTCCGCCGGTTTATAATGGAGTTTCGGAACCAAAACGATCTTATTTTATTACAGATGAAAAATTTATTAAAGATCCAGAATATCGAAGAAAATATCCATGGGATTATATAGGATTTGAATATGATCCAAGCGACAATGAACGTCATTTTACCGATTATGATGGTAAAAGAATTCCTACTCTGATTAGATTAGCATTTAATGTCATCGTAGACGCCAGGATGCAGACTACTAGAGATATTGTTGATGAAGAATTTTTTAAATTATTCATAGATGAATTCAAATCTGAATACGATAAAACATTTAATGATTTAAGAAGTTTACTTATTTCATTATCACATCATTATGACGATGGTGTAAAAAATCAGATAATCGAAACAATAAAACATTTAAATGGGATCTTATTTGATTAATACATCGCCAATCGAAGAATTATAAACGTTGCGACTAAACTCAATGGAAATCCTTACGCATATCCAAAACTTAAGCCAATATTTCTTGATCATTATAAAACAACCGAAAATCAATTACAAACATTTATGATACCAGGATTTGTTGCTGTTAAACTAAAAAAATCAGTCATTGATCTTGTTAACGAATATTTTCCAAAAATACTTGAATCATGGAGAAAAATAACCCCGCCACCGGTTATTCTTAAATATAATAACGATCCATACGGTGGAGGCCATCATATATGACCTGGAATTGTCAATATAACATCAACGATCACAGTCAATCTAGTATGTGATGTAATTGATGGCAGCTATCAAGTAGATCTTTCAAAGTCTAGCCTGGCCCACCAAAGATATATAATGTATTCATTTAGCCCTCAAGTGCCCCCTGGGCACTTAATTGTATCAGAACCAGTTAACCCCGTTTATCTGCATGCACATAATCTGTTATTATCAAGGATACATTTCAAACTTACAGTCCAAATAGGACGCATTCTGGATTTGCAAAATGAGGTTTTAAGTATAAATCTGTATATCCGATCCTAATGCGTCATCTTAAAATAAAAAAAAATAAAAATGTCCGAATCTAACTCGGATCAGAATAATTTTTTTTTTTACTTCTGATGGGGTAAATCGTAATTATCATACCAAAACAGAAAAAAAATATTATTGATATAAACTGATTTCAAAATATTTTTATTTCAAATAAATATTATTATCAGAATCTGAATAAAACAATAAATATTATTGTATTATAAGTAAATAAACGGTATAGTTCGACTCTGTCAATTTTGCCAGGGATTTTGTTTAGCCATTACCACAGTCACTGGTCCACCACCTTCATTATCACTATCATTTTCACAATGCTCCCTCAACTGTCTTATACGAAAGTTCACAATCTTTTTCTGTTCACATTCATGAGATAGTTCTAACTTAATTTTGTCAGTAGCGTGTGAGAGAGGTACAAACAGCTTCACTTGATTATCTGTAACTGTTGCCAGCGACTGTAACATTGCCTGCTGGATAAACTTCATGAATTTATAATCAGATGGCAAAATATATATGTTCTCTAATTTTCGTTGTTCTAATGATTCAAAATCACACAGAATTTTTTCAGGATTAAAATTATCAGATATATTTATACCGTTATGCTGTAATGTTTTAATCGCAGAAATAATAACATTAATATTTTCAGAATTCATTATATTATAAATGTTTGTTTAAAATAAAAATAAAATCAGAATAATATTAATAAAATAAAGTATTTCTGAATCAGAATAATAAAAAATTATAAAACATATAATCACAACACAACCCATGTGAACTTCTAGGTTGCCAAACAACATCCTAGCAAGTTCAGGGGCATTCGAATTAATCCCCATGTGAACCCCTAGGTTGCCAAATGACATCCTAGCAGGATCAGAAGAAATTCGAAATCAGACGAAACACACAGCACAGTTAACCCCATGTGACCCCCTAGGTTGTCAAAGAACATCCTAGCAGGATCAGAGGTTACATATATATGTACACATGTATTTACAGTAACGTATTTACAGCAATTATATTTACAGTAACGTATTTACATATATTTACAGTAACGTATTTACATGGACGGTACATACAAACACAACAGTAAGGACAGGACAACACAAACACAACACTAAGGACAGTACAAACACCAAGGACAGTGCAAACATGTAGACTTAACTAACTTATCTTAAGGACAGACACACAACGGGGCCTTCTCTACGTTCAATAGAAATTTGCACACTCTCCCCCATAACCAACCCGGGGAGTGTGTACAAAACACACCCACCAAGTGACATGGTGGAGAGTGTACAAATTTCTGTTGAATTTCGAGGGCTGGCGGAACCCCACTAATAAGACAATTCTGGCATAATATCGCTCCCGCCGGCAATGTGCCGGTCACGAGAATAGAACTCAGGACCTCAAGTATGAGAATCCAACGCATTAGCACTAGACCACCGGATTTCCATTCATATATATCTGTAAAAAATTATTATGAAGTTACCTAATGCTGAAGCGCAGGCACTTACGTAAGTATACAAAATAAAATCACAATTATTGTAAACTGTAGTGTGGATTTCTTAATAAAATCACAATTATTGTAAAATGTGAATTTATTTCAATTTCTAAATACACTGTTAAATTGAGAAATCTATAGTATATGAGACCCGCATCTCTGCCAAGTTAAAGTGTCTGTATTCACGTAGCCAACCGTTGCCAAGGATACTAAAACATCGATCAGTTACATGAACACATGCCAGATGGCAATATATTACTTTTGTCTAAAAATAACCTGATGTATATTTATTCACACAATTGAGATATATACACACAATTACACATCGTTTTTATGAACGATATATTTATTATTTTTATGAAATTGTGATGGACGAAATAACACATACAATAAGGAAAGATATATCGATGCTTACTAGCAAGGCAATGTGGGTTCCGTTTCGCCGTGGACCAAGATTCGCAAGTAAAATAAGAAAATATTGATGTCATATGACATTAACGCAGTACAACAAGCATGACAACTGCTTGATTTACTAAGCTATGCTTGACGGAGTTGTCTCGCTTAATCATCTGATACCATAACTATATACTGAAATTTGATTTTGTCCAATTTTTTTTTTGAAAATGCAGATTTTGTGATATTATCTGCCACGTATTTTACTGAAGGTGGTACGATGTTAAAATGTTTACCAGCAGAATTAATTGATTTAAATATAATCTCTTGGCCAGTCTCTGTCTTTACAGATTTAACAGCCCTTGCGTATCGTGCTCCGCCGCCAGAATTTCCAAACATACAATTTTGCCTTTGTGTAACAATTCGCAAGTTAACAAGCGAGTTATCAAGTTTACTGCCATTGATGTGATCGATTACAAGTCCGTCTTTGATGACTCCATGACAACACTCGAACACGAACCTATGTGATAAATATCTTTTTTCTGGTCAGCAGTAAATCTAAGATAACCCAATTTTTCAACAGTGCCTATTGTTTTTTTTAATCTACAGTGTCTAATTACACCATCACGAGATGCTTCATAATTTTTAATGATTGGATGTTTCACAAACTCATTTTGCTTGATTTATATAATAATATTATTTGTCTAAATCATTAGTTTGAAAATCTGGCGAGATAATCTTCTGCGGTGTTTATAGGAAATTCACCTGACGATGTTAATGTGTTATTTTTTTAGAGTAATATCGTTTCAGCTCTCTGTACTTTTTACCACCACAATGCACACACAGCTGAGTTTTTCCTCTGACTCCAACACCACACCGCACACACGGTTTTGGTCCTAGACTTCCGTGTCTAACGCACTGCATCTGATAACCGCATAATTCGTTTAAGCAAGTTTTGTTACAAGGAGAAGTATATCCGATTTTGAGCCAATGGCATTGATTCTTTGTTTGAATCATATAGATATAATTAAAATTCAATTTAAATATATATTTGTCTTAATTATAATAATGCAGGATTTATCCACAATTGAACCTTCCGCCGTCTCGGCGGGAGCTAGATTTGATCTTGACAGACTGCCGAAATATAAATTTAGTTTTTCGATGCAAGCTCTGGCTTTAACGGATAAGGATATAACTAAAAGTATCCGTGAAGTGAAGAAGGAATTTCGCGACGATGGTGCGGCTCATGTGTGGTCCACATTCAGAATTGGGAATACTGTCGATGTAATGAATGACAAACGAGGAAGAGATATTATTGACTATCTTGATGTTCAAAGATATTTTATTTTAATAAAATGTATTGTAAAGACAGACGACGACACTTGGATTATCCATGACAAACGTGATCCTGTCCGCATGCAGTCAGGAAATAATATTGTTCTCGGTAAAAATTCCAAACCAGGAATACTGACTGGTATTGACAAACCGTATTATGAACGAGCATATCCTGTGACTGCGGTTGAGTGCGCAATATATCCGTTAAATAATAAACCAAACTTTAATGATCTCACACCGATGAGACTGTCAAGAATAAATTGTGTAGCTGAACGGGTTACGGAACACTTCACAAACGCGATACGCGGAAACGGTTTAATGGATTTACGACGTAAAAAAATAAGTACATGGGCAGAAGCAGTTAAAGATACCGGAGCGTCTATCAGCGACGTTGCTGAGCTGGGAAAGAAATTAAAATTCCCAATAACAGTGAAGACGTTAACCATAGAGATTTTGTATAAATCGAAATATGAATCAAGAGGAGCTTCGATAGATATTATTAATCATAACGCACATGCATGGACTGTGGCAGTAACAATATTTCCACGAGACAGAACGGTTAAAGTTTGTAATGGTCATATATTTGATTTTATCAAAAATATCAGTAAAAGTGACCCTGTATCTGTGTGGCTGTTTCAAAGTTCGGAATGTGATTATCATGATCAGTTTGTACGGTCTAATGGTGATATTTATCGTACAGAATCTCTCCACGAAGAAATGAAAAATCTTGCATTAAAATATACCCCTGATGATATTAAGGTTGGACAATTACTGAATAATTGTTTTACCGTTCCATCAGTTGCTGCTCACGCTGTTCAGGAGAAAAATTCATGGAAACCAACACGATTAGAATTTCTTGAAGATGTCCAACACAGTTGTGTGGAATACGGACACGGTGGATTATGGAATACTAAATACGATTATAGAAACGTTATCTCAGTTGATATGGTAGCATGTTATCCTGGAAGTTTTCTTGGATATGGAGAGTGTTCTGAATACTTTAAGAGATTTGGACATCCATCACACGAGATGACCAGATTTGTGATAAACGGACCCTTACCAGATTTTGACTTAACCGGATTCGCCTGTATAGAGTCGTTCGAGTTTACGGGGATCTCCATCCGATTGTTTATGCGTGGTTTGGAGGACATTTTTCAGAAAAATGTTGGGCTCCAATAGTACTATTACAGTACATGCTTGATGCTGGAATTTTAATATCGTTAAAAGTGAGTGAAGCAATTATATCATACCGCGTGCAGAAACAAGTTTGGTTGCCAGAACCGGATATATTTAATATTAATGATGCTAGGAGAAAATTTCCTGATCTTAACGAAGATGATATTGTTAAAATTACTAATAATATACGTAAATGCAGAAAAAAGCACGATGAGAAACTTGCAAAAGATCTCGGCAGAAAAATAATCGGTAAATTTACGCAAGGAGGATCATATGATCATAAACGACATTGTACAAGATTAACTATGGATGATGCTGAACTAGATTTTATAAACGGAGAAAAACACATTTATAAGTCGAAGTAATGCTTATTTATCAGACGGAACAAAATTAGGTACAATTATGAGCTATACTGATGGCGAGTGACCGCAGTTTATTCATTTAAGATCTTCGATGCTAGCGAACGTTTCGATAAATCTATTATCAACGATAAATAGATTTCCTCTGATTGCAGTCAGAGTCGCGACAGATTCATTTTATATAAATAAAAAATATGCGGATTTGTTAAAACAATTGCATATTAATAATCATGCATCATGGGGCGAATGGAAAATAAAACATGAAGATATACTTAGTTATTCTGAATATGCCGACGTTTAAATTAAAGAAAGATATTACAAGAATAATCAAATATCAGAATTGTCATCGACAACGTCATTGTTGCCATCTGTATATGATCCTGTGGCTAGACGTAAAACCGTTTATCTTAATGGGTGTGGTGGTTCAGGTAAAACAACACGCGCGATTGAATTATTTAATAATTGTTCAGATATGATTGTTTTGACACCGACACATAAATTCGCCAGGGAAATAAAAGAACGAGGAATCAAATCTTAAACTTATCATAGTTTCTTCAGATGGTGCGGAGACACATGGACTCCATCGCGGATGGGTGAGAAATACATTCCTAAAATTATTATCTGGGACGAGATTTGCACGGTGTCGCTGAAGGTATTAAAAATATTTCTTGATTAGCTGTAATTGAAGAATACTGCTGTGATAATGTGTGGCGAACATGGTCAACCTCCACCTTTTATTGGATCGTCTCCACATGACTGGCTGAAAACATTTGTAGATTATTACGAAGAAATAAATGATGACTATAGAGCTATTGATAAATCACTAAAAGAGTTTAAAAAGTTAATAAGACTACAGCCAGATAAAATACAGTGTGAAATAATGCGTAAAGTAATTCCAGAAACTCCTATGAATGGTTTTTGGAATTTATGGAGACCTGCTGATTTGATAGTTGCAAGTAGAAAAATAGTTCGCGATACACTTCAACAACAATTATTTACGTTACATAAAGAAACTTTTTCAAATCTACCTGTACCATTGTGTTATCGCCCAGCAGATACTCGACGACAGAATATTGAAGTTGAGATTCCTGGTGGTGGAATACAAAATCTTGTGCTAAATGATATTGTTTTAGTTGTTGTTGATGTTGTTGAGAGCGCGTTGAGAATGGATAAAACTCCGTGGACGTTAGGATACGCTATAACAATTCACTCGTCACAGGGACTAACTATTACTGATACCAATATTGGATTGTCGATGATCGTATTGAGTGGTCAAATTTAGTTTATCTTGCAGTATCTCGAGTCAGAAGAATATCTCAACTACACAGGGCTATCATGGATTGAGTAATAACTGAAGAAATCACTAACAACTTTGTCGTCATCAGGAAAAAATTAGCAAGCTATAAGCAATGTGACAAAAAAAAATAATCGCGACTTTGATATGGATGCTGAATTTATTATAACACTAAAACAACGACAGAATAATCATTGTGCGAATTCTAACGCAGTAATGTTGTGGCAGTATTCGAATAATAAACCAAGACAATTTAGCGTTGATAGAATTAATAGTAGTCTTGGTCACACACGCGAAAATGTGATGCTGACCTGTCTTGAATGTAATCGACGTAGAGGTGCAAGTTTACAAAAGTGAAGGTGGTGGTAATTGTGTGTCTTTAGGAATTATTTGTAATTGTTCGCGTACAAATTCACGCTGAGGAGCAGTTGAATCTAATCTGTAGATCGCAGGGCTACCTGTGGACCTTACCACGCTGGAAATTTTATGTGTGGTCACACTCCAGATAGGATCAGTTGCTCTTTTTTTACCCCCTTCAAGTTCACCAGGTTCAAATAAATATCTTACGGTCACATTACCTAGTACTGGTTGAGAGGAAGATTCACGTCGGCGTATTGGTATATATTTTTTTGTGATCGCATTAGAAGGTGTCATAAAAGTTGCACGAGTAATTTCATTATTTAACGCAGCTATCACACTTGGTAACCTTGCAACCCATTCACGAGATCTCTCCATGGACTTAAAGTCAGTGGATATTTCCTTTGCATATTGATATCCAAATAACCGCTCAGCAAGTGTTCGATTAAATCGTTCAACGATTGCCTGATCACAATGAATTTCTTTGTGTCCTCATCTGATTTTAACGTTATGTTTTTTCATCAACAATGATACTGCACCAAGAAATTCTTTACCAGGATCAACCTGTAGCAACTGTGGCCATCGTAGACCACCTTGTGGTCTGGATCCTCGTTGATAAATTCGTTCAAACGCAGATGTAACTTTAGTTGCTGTCTTTGTTGACAGTGGTTCTGCTTCTTTATATCTACTTGCAACGTCAACGACAGTTAACGCGTATTTGCATGTGCGCGATTGACGTCTACCAATTTTAATGGTATCATGTGGTAAAAACAAAATATTTCCTCGATGAACTTCATTGGAAGTACTGACATCAAAATGTACATATTGAATTTTTGTAGGTGGTGGTAGATAAATTTGCCATATTGCCTGTCGTGCTAACCACGCTGCAGCAACAGCACGTGAGACTTTTGCTACTTCAGCAAGTATACTTATTGCTGCTTTGCCTCTCCAATATCCTCTTGGGCTATAATAAACATATTCCATTATAGTAGTTACCTATGATTAATTACCAGCTCCTAGCACTAGTTTACTTTTCATAGCAGATTTTGCTAGGAAGCTAGCAAGTTTTTCTCTGAGAGATTTATTTTGTATGGAATTTAATGCGTGAATCAGCTTTACATCTGCAATATGTCGTTGTTGTAAATTTGGATTTTTATACGTGACATCATGAACGTGACACGCTTGATCAGTTGCGTTTATTGGGTACTCTCCAGGTCTTGGTTGATCTCGTTCGTCAAGTCGAATATCAAGTCGGGTTGCTGGACCACAATAATTATATCCAGTAAAGGTTTTTTCACCAGGATACTTTGCCCATGGAGCTCCTGGTAATTTATCTAACGAAGCAGCGATATCTCCACCTGTCTTTGTCGATGAAATAAATTTGTATTTTTTTGTACCACATTTCACACACTTGCCCGTAAGTGCGTGCCTGTTATTTTTTGTTATTATTGTTGTTAATCCACTGGTATGGGTGGGTGCTCTACATCGAACACAATATAAATCCATATTATTTATTATATGGATATAATTGACTTCTCAGCGACACGAAAACAAGAGCCAGTCAAACATCATCCAGCGCTACCATATTCCATCAGAGCAATTATACTTGGCCCATCTGGGTCTGGTAAAACGCAATTATTACTGAATCTGATAATGCGATGGCTCAAGTGGGATAAATTATATTTAGTAGCACCATCTGTAGATGATCAACGATGTTACGAAGTACTTAAAGATTTCAATGAAAATGCAAAGTCGCTGACGTGTCCTCATAAAGATGATGATGTTATTGATTTTATTACCGATATCGATGAAGCTCCATCCATAGATGATCATGATGGATGTATCAATAATCTTGTAGTATACGATGATGTAATGCTCGACAAACAATCAAATCCAGCCGGATATTTTCGCGAGGCCGTCACAAAAATACAGACGTGATTTATTTAACTCAGAAATACACCCAAACTCCAAAAGTGATCAGAGATAATTGCAATATCTTAATTGTGTTTAATGGAGTAGATAATTATACTTTAAAAAATATTTATTATACTTGGTGTTCAGGTTACATGGACATGATTAAGTTTAAAAACTTCTTTTCAAAAGCACAAGCTGTTCCGTTTGGATTTATAACGATAATTTTACATGACCCAAGATGTATGTATCGTATAGGTCTGGATAAAATCTTTGGCTAATTATAGCAGCAGGGAGGGTTAACGACCAGCGTTGAGTGACCAGCACGTAAACGAAACACACCATAAAATAAAAACGCGCGTCAGTGATGATGTAACAAAATGAGCTAACCCAATTAGAGAAATCTATGGCCTGACAGAGGTTTTCGCTTAACATTATTGACCTTGACATTTCATTTTCGTAGGAAGGTTTAATTTCCAAACAATTACCGAGGTATTGTATAAACGTTTAAAAAAGTATTGAATACGAGATAAAGTATGTGGTCTTGTGGTCTGGTGATAATAATAATAATAATAATAATAATAATAATAATAATAATAATAATAATAATGATACGCAGACAATATATTTATTCTGCAACCAATTGTACAGAAGAATTTGTTAAAGAAAGGTAGTATGTAATATGGTTTATTTGTTTGTTTTTCTAAAACGTTTGATATCGTATCACACATGAAACTGCTGGTATCATTATCAAGAAGAGGTATTCATTGTAAATGCTGTGTATATTCTTAAAGCAATATACCATGAGTGAAACATGTTGCTGTCAGCTAGTTTGTGTGCTTAATGAAATGTTAATCTTCATGTTCATTAATAACCTTATTGAAGCAAGACGTGCACAAATGTCTGCATTGCATCGTTATAAATAAAAATATTGAGGATATATTTGCTATTGTGATATTCAGAACTGTGATTCAACGCAAAGAAGTTACAGATGGTTGAAATCTTTGTTAAATCCTGAACATGTTTACATTACAATTTTGAAATGCATTTCTTAGATTTTGATGTTCCAGTTATTCCTTAGCAATAATAAAGACACGTTGACATCATTGCTTGGATATATCCGTCCATATTGAGTAAAGAATGGCTAAAGGCTTGTAGAAGATAAACATCGTTTTCTTTTAATATCTAACGCATACGGAGATCTCAGAGAATAGTATTTACATAAGAGACGGTCTAATAGCAGTTCATGCATATGCTTTGTTAATGTTATTTGAAGTTTATGGTCTTGCGTAACACCTCTGTAACTGAAGAAATTTCATTTGATTATAAATTGATGCATAAAAATAGGTTGACTGTCCTAATTTTGCATATGCTAATATTATTTTAAATATTATAATGTCGGACCTTTCTTAAGGGTAGGCTGGTTTATATTATTTTCTTATATAAGTAATAACTAAATCGTAAGAGACACAGCAACTAGTCCACATCAAACTTTACGTTTTTAACAGTCGTACGAAATTCATTGTAGGTGTTTTGTTATATTCTCCATACACGTTTTCAAAACTATGGACTGAATTGGTTATGTCTGCTACAATATTTTTATCTCATGTGAGGAAATTCATTCGTAAAGTGCATATAATACGTTTTAAAAAAATAACAGGTATTATGAAAAAGGTATAATAAATATTCAGATAGCATATCTGTACAAATGAATAAAGTACATACATATGTATTTCTAACAAACTTTCTTGTTTTTTTCCTACTTTCATCATGTCCATTTAACTGTAAGCATCTTGGCGCAAAAGTAATAAAAACAATAATAAGATCTTGCGATAATAACCAATCCATATTAACAAATCTAATCGGATAGATGTTCTGGACAGTATAGCAATTTTTCAATTGTTGAACACATATTGGAACTGTTGTCTGGAACACGACTTTTTCTTCTAAACACTGTGACCACCACTGAACATATAGCGCTAAATGTAGACAAAAGGCATCCAATAGGCATGTTTATAGAGATGTGCAGATGACTTGATTAGGTCATAAGAACAATGTTTTTCAAACTCTTATCAATTTTGGTTCTTTTGAAAATGATACAGTTTACATTGTGGGAATACAAAAATATTACAAGATGCTTATCTGGTTTAAATCGTAAAAGAAACATATGCGAAGAATTCATGTTGACTATAATATAGAACAGAGATTTACATGTAGTTAACTACCTTGATGAGCGTTGTTTATCAAAGTTTCAAATATGTAAACACTTCTTATAGATATTTAAAACGTAACATTTGCAGGGATTCCTAAACTTGGATTTTCTGTTGTTTTCTGCGAATATAACAAAAAAGAACAAGAGAACCTTGAAAGGAGATGGCGTTTTACTGGCATTCTATTAATTAAAACTAAAACCGTTTCTCTATTTAACTATTTAATTATCCATCCCTGAAATACTTCAGCATTAATGTTTTAAAGATGGCGTCTGTCGCAGTTATGTTGGATGTAAGATCAGCATCATTTTATTTAGGACCAGTTAGATATCATTATATGTCTAGCAGCAGCAGGCAGGGTGAACCCTACAACTTTGTACAGACCGTTATTTTACAAAAATAAATGTTCCTACAGAGGCTGAAAAATAAGGTCAATAACACTAAACCGAACCTCCTAACTTTTATTATTACCGTATAGTTTGAAAAACTGAATAATAAATCGTTTGGTTTAGCTCATTTTTGTTATTTTAGTTTTGACTTTTTTGTTTTTTATGTTATAGTGCGTTTAAGTTTACTCGCCGGGTAGCTTACTTTTTGTCGGCCACCCTGCCTGCTGCTGTAATTTAAATAATTATTATAAATATTATTAATATGGTTGTCATCGGAGAACCTCATTCAGCTAGATTAGCACGAGAACGACTAGAAGCAATTAGAAAATATTTACCTGTTCGTGATGCTGTCAAGCAACAATTACAAGAACGACAAGAATCTCATGTTGAATTTGAAGAGGATGCAAAACAATTATTTAAACCTATTGTCGAACCAACAAAGAAAATTGTTACAGCAACTGAGGCAACACAACGAGGTCTTGAAACATTACCTGCTGATATTGCTGGTCGTATTGAAGCTGTTCAGCCAATATCAATGGCGCAGAAACAAAAAATTCTCTTAATGAGCAATGCTGAGCTACTTGATAAATTTAGTGAAGACTTCATTAATACAATTAATATCATTAAAAGCTTTGACGATTTAGCTGATTTTGCTGCTATGAGTTTTAGTCGAAGGGATAAATTCTTAAAGCCTGATCATCAAAATATCATTAAATCCCGTGAACAATGGCAAAGAGTAATATACCGCATACGTGCTAACGTTGAGCAGATTAAATCAGATGATGAAATATACAGAGAATATAATAGGAATTTTAATCATATCGTTGATTTAACAAAGAAAGAAGCAAGACGAGAAAGAGAAGAAGCAAGAGAATGGAAAGAACGAGAAAAAGAAGAAGCAAGAGAACGGAAAGAACAAGAAAGAGAAGAAGCAAGAGAACGGAAGGAAAGAGAAAAAGAAGAAGCAAGAGAACAGAAAGAACGAGAAAAAGAAGAAGCAAGAGAACAGAAAGAACGAGAAAAAGAAGAAGCAAGAGAACGGAAAGAACAAGAAAGAGAAGAAGCAAGAGAACGGAAGGAAAGAGAAAAAGAAGAAGCAAGAGAACGGAAAAAACGAGAAAAAGAAGAAGCAAAAGAACGGAAAAAACGAGAAAAAGAAGAAGCAAAAGAACGGAAAAAACGAGAAAAAAAAGAAGCAAAAGATGATCCTCCCCCTGAAACATTGGAATTATTACAATCTCCACCATCTCCACCACTACCACAACAACCATCATTATCATTACCACCGCCATTAAGATCATCACCACCAATGACAAGGGCAGCAGCAAAAAAAAATACAAGAAAAAGAAGGATCAAAATATTGGTCGCCAGCCTCACAGAAAATTCTGGAAGAACAACGATCATCACCACCACGTGTACGAGAAACAAAAAAAGAACCATCACCTCCTCCACCATCAGAGGAAGAAATAAAAAAACAAATAGAGTTTGAAAAATCACTTAAATTTTATATAGAATATTTAGAAAAAGATCTGATAAAAATGAATGACGAAATAAAGTATTTGAAGAGACAAATTAATATAGAAGTGAACAAAAATAATAGAGACTTTTTACAAGAAGAATTAAAAGAATTAGAAAAACAAAAAGAAAAAATAGAATTAGAAAAACAAAAATATTATGATATAGGTAAAAAATTTTCTATTGGAAAACGTCTCTCTACTGGAGGTGATTTTACTCTATGTCCAAATAACGTTATCTCTGACGTTGATCGACTAGAAATCCTCATCGGAGGAAAACGAGCTGGTAATAATTCTCCAGAAGTAATTAATGAGGCGGCTGATATTTGCAATTTTATTAAGACTTAATATGTATTTGTAATCATTGAATTTACTATTGTAAAGACGATTTCGCTACCATTTTCGTGTTCAGTAATAAATAATTTAGAAAAAAAATATTCATAAAGAGCATAATATTTGGTATATTAGGTCAAACATTCGGTAACATAATTTCTACAAAATTATTGTGGTATTGGTCTGAAATATTGAATTTTTAATCATTTTGCATATCGTTAATTTATTTGGTATTTAATTATTTACATTATATTCTAAAAGACGGAATTGTATGAAGTTCGTAAGCTTGAAGGAACATGGTAATTTTATACTTAATTGTTTATATAATTAAATGTAACACTTTATGTATATGTATTTCTATATCTGGAAGTGATTTTCTATATCAAGTATTCCATAATTTACATGAAGTAATTGGACTTCAAAATGAGAGTTTGCCTTTTCGTAACAATTCGTTCCCGGAACCTCTCTACACCCCAGCGATGTAAAATAACACCGACATCTCAAGAAGTGACATCTCCGTAAAGAAAGCTCGAATTCTCTGTCGTCTTTTTACAGTTCTGAGATTGCTCGCCAATAAATTGGGCATGATGAAGAGAATTTGTACCATAAATCAACATCCTAAAAATAATGTGCTGAAAGTACTGCAAAATCATTTCGGAACAAGTTATGGGGAAATTTGTTTCATAACATAGTTAATAATGTTTTAAATACGAAATGTCTTGTCAATAGTGATTTAACACCGTAAGATAAGTCATGTATCAAATACCTTAATTCATTCGTAGTTACAATGTCAAGATGTATTAAAGTACAAGTATACTTCGCGTGATCTAACTCTAGGACAAGAGTTCGGTAAGGCCAAATAACCTAATGTATGATTATTAGAACAGTTGATATGTTTACTTATAGAGTGATTTCGAAATGCCACGATGATTCATTCAAGCCTCGTATTGCATCCTCTCTAATGCGTATTGGTAATTTGTGTAATAGTATTATTTGTATTGTTACGCATATGTAATTTAATTGGTAGTTTTAAATTCTTTTTTATTTTATTTTCATTTAATTACATGATATTGTAATGATTTTATTCACTGGATTTGACTTTTTTTTTCGAAAATTCAGTTTTTTGTTTTGACCTGAGAAAAACGCAGTAGTATTGCAACATTGTATATTTAGCTGACCTAGTTCTTGACCTTGGTTCAGAAATTCGTAAACACTGAGTGAAAATGATTGGTCATTATCAAGGTCATGCTCGGCCCGCGTGATAGCTCTAGTTTGTAAACAACTTTCTTTTATTGAATCTTAGAGTAAGATTCCTTGTTGGCTTCATTCTTTACTTTGTTACTTTGTACGAGCCTTCTCACGATCATTTGTTGGAATTACGGTCCTCTATCATTCATTCAGAGGCGATCTAGATATATAATAGCTGTACGGAATTACTGCGAATTCGTTTAAAGACATTTTTGGATTATAACATAGGCATGACATAGGTTCTTCTTTATCACTGACACATCATTTCATTACAGACTATAATCTGGAATACCTTTGGAACTCATTCGGATTACTCGAAACTTTTGGAACTGATACAACATTTATGACTTACGGAATTAATTCATCATACTGTAATTTTTATTTTTAACTCTTTCACTTTGTATTTTCGGGAAATAAACCATAGTTTGCAATTATACAATACTTGTTGGTTTTGCTCTTTCTTGTTACTTATCTTATGACTGTAGAATCGTAACAGTGTGTATGGGCGCTTTGTCGAGAATTAAATAGTGGCACTGACAGGTACAGTCTACACTTGGCAAAGTCATATATCTCAAATTAGAAGTTCAGCTCACGTGCAAAAGACTGTGAAATACGCATCCTTAAGCAGCAAGAAACTCAATTTATTATTGATATCCAAGGGAAAGCAATTATTGCCTTGAAACGTAATGTGTGCGGAAGTGATCCAAGTATAATTTTAGTGGAATTCTAAAGGACAACCAAAATAGTAAAGTTAAATTTAACTATGAAAAACTCTCCAAATTAAGAAAATACTATCTAAGAATATACTTTACAGTTATAGTGCCAATGTCTGGGGAAAAAAAATCAAGGGTCAGTATATAAATCATCATTTCTTCTTAAACATCGCACATCAGTAGAGAATGGGGCCACTTAAGCGACAATTTAAATTAGCATTACAAGATCCCACTGGGCCACTAAAGCGACAAAATTGACCCTGGGCCACTATAGCGACAAGACAAAGGGTTGGGTTTTGTTTAGACAAGAGAGAAGAGATATCTTTTCGAGGCAGTGAAGTGGCCCTGAAAAGGGCCTTTAGGTTTTTTCTTCTTTGTCTTCTAAGTTCTTTTTTCCTCCACCAACTTCTTGTTTTCTCTCCTACATTCTTCTTTTTCTTTTTCTTCTGCTTTTCCTCCTCCTCATCCTTCTTCTTCTTCTTCTCCTCCTCCTCCTCTTCATTCCTCTTTTCAATTTCCTCTTCTTTTTCTATTTTTTTCATTCCAAGCTCTCATTCTTATTCTATCATCTTCGTCCTCCTTCTCCTCGTTTACGTTGTTCATCAATTCTCTTGTCCTTTCCTCCATCTTCAGCCTGTGTGGGCTATACTCGTCATACTGTATCCTTACCAAAAATTCCTCCAACATCCCCATGCCATCTATTGCCTCTTGCAGTGTCTTCATTGCTTCTATTTTGTTGGAAGCCATCTTTGTTATTATTTTTATTATTCAGCGAAAGACGAACGCTATGCTTTATTTACTTCAAGCACGGACGTGAAGGAAAACATCCCTTACAATACCTTCACATATTATATACTATCCACACAGAAGGGGAAGAAAAAACCCAAAATCTACTATCCACGCAGAAGGGGAAGACAAAAACTCCAGTATCTACTGTACACACCAATATCTACTATCCGTACAGAAGGGGAAGACAAAAACACCAATATATACTATCCACACCATCTACTATCCACACAGTAGGGGAAGAAAAAAAAACAATATCTACTATCGACACAGAAGGGGAAGACAAAATCCCCAATATCTACTATCCACACCAATATCTACTACCCACACAGAAGGGGAAGGTAAAAACTCCAATATCTACTATCCACACAGGTACGCGCGCACAGCAACACACATACAAACAAACACACAACTACAAACAAACGCATGCGCACGCATACAAACACACACTCACACACATCAGTAAAGGAGTTAGTGTTTACAGTCACACTACTTCACATTCACACAAATTGGCAACTTGAATAGTCTCTTTTCTAGAGATCTTGTTAGCCCTGAGAAGGGCTGTTTTTTAGAATTCCAGACGACCTCTTAATGTCGGCACCTCCTAGGTCTAGCCCACACATGCATCGTCTGCTCCATTCTTTCTCCTAATTTATGCATGTGGTTGTGAGCGCAGAGGGAAGTTGATTGGCTTCACTATCCCACTCCTCTGTTTGAGGGATAGTGAAGACTTGTCGTTCCCTTTGTCTTATGAGGCAGGATCATTTGTTTCTTCTTTACCTTCTCCTCTTCTTTCTTCTTTTCCTCTTCCTCCTCTTCAATTCTAGTTGCTTCTGCTATGGTCTTCATAGCCACCTCGCTTAAAATGCGCCTGTCATATTCCAGATGCATCTGAAGTTCCAACAATTTAGGAATTCTATTACTCATTCTTCGTAGTTGACGAATCAACGTTGGGTAGCCAGACTGCTCTGCGCTTTATATCCCTGAAGCGCGGACGTGAAGGAAAACATCTCCCTTACACCGAATCTCACAATACCCACTTCACCATAACCAAAAGTCATTGAACGCGCGGACCTAAAAGAAACACGTTCACTTTTTACTTACAAACACATACATACACTATCTGACAAGTCACAGAAACGAAGTGCTTATAGACACACTTCTATTTTTTTAAACTACAAACACAAATTTTGGCATTTTGACTAATATCTCTTTTCTAGAGGATTGGGTAGCCCTGAAAAGGATTGTTTTGTTCGGGGAGTTATGGCAATCATTTATCTTCTAAGATTGCGTCCCCGTCTGGCTGCAGGCTTTCTTACAGGATAGGGTCTGCTTCTTCGGAAAGAGAAGGAGAACTCTTTCGTGTCGACAAAACCTCTGTCTGGCTCCTGCTGTTGCTGCTGCTGCTACTGTTGTTATTGCTCTCTATGCTTCTGAAGTCTATACTTCTCCGTCCACTCTTGTTGCTCTTTCTTGATCTCTTCTATGAAGACCTCTTCTATCAGGTCTTGGTCTATTGTTAACATCCTGGCATTCTCTATCTCATCAGGCTTCAGTATCAGATTTTGCCTGACACGGTGTAAATTCACGTAAGCTTCGTTCCGCTTGGTTATTCTTGAAGGCATCTTCGTAGGTTGACGAGTTAATGATGGATGGTCAGACTGACTTGGCTTGACTTGACGATTTAAGCAGCAGAGGAGGTGAACAGACCACTTTGCCTGAGACCTTATTTATGAAAAATAAAGCTTCGTACGAAAATGAAATCTCGACGTCAATAACGTTAAACCAGCACCTCTAACTCTACCTCGTAGGAAACCCTGTTGGGTTAGCTTGCTATGTTACTGCGATGACGATTTTGTATTTCATCGTTACGTGGTCGCGTTTACGTGTTGGTCACTTTTGTTGGTCGCACCCCCTCTGCTTCTATAATTAAACCATTGCGTTATATTAATAATGATCGGTGAAGCGCACTCAGCAAGATTAGCTCGAGAGCGACAAGAAGCAATTAAGAAATATCTACCTGTCCATGATCGCCTCAAACAACAGTTACAGCAATGCCAACAGACCCAAGAAGAATTTACAACATCCGCAGAACAATTATTTAAACCCATCACTAAAACCACGAAGGGTATCGTCCCTGTGTTAAAAGAAACAGCGAAACAAACTGAAAAAATAGCGGAGCGAACTAAAAAAACGAAAATAATTCTACGAGAACTTCCCGCCGAAATAGCTCAGTCAACTCAAGAAACAGATCAAGCAGAAGATGATACTCAACAAGAATTAGAAGGAGCCCAAGCTAAAGTTAAATTATCTGATAAATTTAATGAGGTTTTCGTTGACAGCATTGCAAAGTTTAGTATAAAAAAATTAGCTGAAACTGCTTTTTTATCTTATGATGAACGAAAACGATTTTTAAAACCTGAATATGCTGATGATAATATAAGTCGCGAGCAATGGTACAAATGGATTTTTCGTTTACGTTTTAATGTTGATCAAGCTCGAAGTAGCGACAAAAGATATGTTACTTACAATACAGCTATACAAAATATGACATTGGTTTTTCAGGAAATGCAAGAAGAAGAAGAACAAGAAGAAGAGCAAGAACAAGAACAACAAGAAGAACAAGAACAAAAAGAAACTTCAATGATTAGATATTTTAAACCTGATGTCGTTGACGATATCAAAAAATCATCCCGTGCAATACTTATTGCATCAAATCATGATGAACGAGATAAATATTTAAAACCTGAGTATATTAACGATTTTGATAAATTTGATGATTGGGTTTCTGTTATATTTCTCGTTTCTGAAAACCAAGAATTGATAGAAGATGTCAATGATTTTAATAAGTTCAAGCAAAATGTAATAAAAATAATGAAACGAAGAAAACTTAAGGAGGAAGGACCTAGCGAACCAACTCCATCTAGTGAACCAGCTCAACCTCAAGGTCTCATTGGTCGTGCTACATCTTACTTTAAAAGCAAAACTGGAAGTGGTCTCACTCGAGAAAGTAAAACTTGCGTTACTTGTCCCGACAGCGTCATCGCTGACGTAGATAGATTAGAAACTCTCGTCGGTGGAAAACGAGCTGGTAATAATTCTCGTGAAATTATTAACGAAGTCACATCTATTTGTCAACGATTATTTACCGGTGGCATCATGGACGCTAACGTGTATCGGTCTCTCATCGATGAAGTTACTGATGATTATCATAGCGACTGAATGTCACTGATTAAACAGTTAGATATAATTATTATAATAGATGATCATACACGCTAATCAACACAGAACAATCATGGTCAGGGTGGTTAATAGTCGATTACCCGTCTATGAAGCATTTTACGGAGATGGACTCGGTGATGTTGTTAGGGGTTTATTTTCGAGAATCGCCCCAAAAGCAGCACTGACTGCAAAGCAATTAGGCATGAAAGCCATAGATGTTGTTCGTGATAAAGGTCTTAAAACGGTCGGTGATGTTGCCGGTAAAGTATTTTCTACGATCAAGACAGACTATCTCGATTAGCGCAACGAGGGAAGGGCGCTCTAACACGAAAGCGAGTGCCACCAGCGCTACCGTCGACCGCAGAGATGCCTGCGTATGTTAGTAAAGTAATAAATGACGCAGCAAACGAGAAACTAGCAGCAATAACGATGTCATCGGCTTTACCGTCAACGACCAATGAGGAAAAAAATATAGCAGCAAGTTTGATAGCGGGGAGAGGTCTTCGTATTAGACGATGATCAATAACATAACATGTTTAAACGCGAGTCTGATCCCGCATTTGACATGGAGGCGCCAATTCTCAAAGATGAATCTAAGCGTTATTTTCAATTTTATTATTACGATGCGCGAATGCCAGATCAGCGCGGACGAATTGAATTACAGGTTCAAGATACGAGTAGATATTTCTACCCCGCGGAGGCATTTATTGAAGTTGAAGGCAAAATCGTAAAAGCGGATAATACCGAATACGAAAACGATGTAGGTTTTGGTTTTGTCAACAACGGTATCATGGCGTTGTTTGACAGTGCCACGTACGCCATCGACGGAAGAAACAGTGAATTCATTCAAAAAGATGTTGACGTTGCCACGACAATACTTGGCCTTGCCCGATACAGCGATGATTATTCAAGTTCAGCCGGTCCATCCATGATGTTTTTCAAGGATACTTCTGATCATCCGAGCCACAAAAATGTAACCATCGGCAACGTAAGAAATGCCGCAGGAACCGCAGAAACTCCATGAAGCCAATTTTAACCTCGGATTCGCATCGCGGAAAGCAATGCTCAAGGACAGAATGTTTTCTTGCTCGATTCCGTTGTCGCACATCTTTGGATTTTGTACGGGCGTACGAAAGGTCATTTTTGGAGCCAAGCATACAGTTGCACTTGTACGAAAAGCAACCGACGATGATGCATTATGGCACGTTGAAGAAACTGAAGCAGGTGCAACTGCGGCGCTTCATGGTAAAGTAGTATTAACAAAACTTTCATTGTGGATGCCAGTAATGACTCCCGCGATGAACGTCGAAGATCGGTTACTCACTTTTATGAGCGGCGGCGGTAAATCAATGTTGTCATGGTTGTCGACGACCACGGATGCCATCCAAAGTGCCGTCAATGGTTTATTTACGTGGCAAATAGCATCGCAACAGGGCGTCTTCGCACCGCGACATATATTCGTTGCTTTCCAGAGTACTGCACGATTAAACTCACAAATACGTTCCGCGATGATATTTGACAAACTCGGCGTCAGTGAGGTGTCGCTGCAAATAAATGGACATCAAGAACACTCCGAGGATATTTTGTTGAATTTTGAGCTAAATCATGTCGCACGCGCGTATCATCGATTGATGTCGTTTATGGGGCGTGATCAAAATGTTGATACTGGTTTACAAATATCGCAGCTAGATTTTATAACGTTATATCCGATTTATTATTTTTCACTTGAGTATTTGGATTTGTTTAGACAGTCCGTCGTTGACATACATTTTCGAGCTCGCATTAACAGAAATATCGTAGATATACCAACGTACAGAGCAATCGCCGTTATATTATCCGATCAAGCAATGCTCCTTGAAGGTGTTGGTGGTCGCATGAGAGTCGTTGATGCTCCCGTAGAGAATATGCAAACGCTGATTTAAATCAGCATTTACAAATCAAATATATATCATAAATGTCATATCATCATGTTAGTGTCAGTCTGACCCCGGGTCAGATTAAACGATTACAATCACCGTTAGCATCATGATGCGGAACAAAAATATCATTAAAACACGATCAAATGTCCGGTGCAAATAAATTATCGTTGACCGAACGTCAATTTAAAAAATTTAACGAAGCTAAACACGCCAGCAAAGGAATACGATTAAATCTTTCCGTAGGCGCCATCAAGGATTCTATTAAAACCTGCGAAATATTTCCGTTTCTCGCAGCGTTACCCGCGTTGATAGCGGCGGCGGCCCCTACGGTCGCAAAAGCAGCCGCGTTAGGTACTGTTGGATCTGCCGCGGGAAGGTTATTTATTAAAGTGACAGGTGGATCCGTATTAAAAAAAAGACGAAGTCGGCGAGTCGGACGCGGATTAAGACTTCCAGGATCTCGACCTCACGTTGGTTGCGGATTAAGAATTCCAGGGTCTCAACGATGACGTCGTCAACGATAGTTCCACGATCGAATTTTGATTTACTCGATGTTGCTGCGCGATTGCGTATAAAGAATTTTAGATGTGTTTTTATGCGTGATCAATTACCAAAAAATCCAAATCTGTCAGAAAACAGGTATTATTAATCTCGATAAAAGCTCTGGTCGTGGCACTCATTGGGTTGCATATGTAATTGATCCACGTGGAATTGTTCATTTCGATTCGTATGGGTTGGCGCCACCAAAAGAATTTTTAAAATGCAAAGTACTGCACTTCAAAATATTCCAATCTGGTACTCAACGCTACCAACACAAACATTAACGGATCCACCAATATGTGGCCGTGAAGCACTAGCAGTACTTGATGCTATATCAAGATCAACGAAACCACCTCATAAAGTTGTACACGAATATACATTAAATAATCGCTAATCATATAATGGTTGATATTTACGGAAGATCAGCTAAAACCAAACATCAACAAGAACCATCTGAAGACTTACTCAAGCGAGTAACACGGCAGATCAATGATGAATTATCTGACATGCTCAGTCTTGCCAACGTCGACGAAAACGAACTTGTATTTCAAAACCGCGAAGGAAAATTGAAGACCAGTAATATTTCCATCAACGATATCATTGTGCGTAATCATGCGTCTCGAGTAGGTCTCATTACCGTGTACGACAGCGAGGGCAAACTTGTTCCTAGTGTCGTTGCTCCATCGTCGATCCGATATAGTATAAGTGAGCTATTGTTAAAAACCGGTGATATAATGAACGGCGTCATTAACATGAGCAACAACAAAATTATTAGCGTAGGTGAACCGACGGATAATCTCGACGTTGCAACGAAGAAATATGTAGACGATAAGGAAATTCCTGCCACAACTTCGTTGTCGACAATCAATGATGGAATGGCCGCATTTAGAACTGATTTTTCTAATCATGTAAATCTGTTTCTGAGTTTTCGTAGAAACTTGAACAGAATAAATGAAGAATTTTTTGGAAAACCAGCAATTGTTGATATTAAACTCGCCGACATAAACACGAAACTCAGCGATATTCTCAGTGGAATTCCTAATATGGTTCAAAAAACTAATCTGAATAAAATTCCTCACACAGCGACTAATGTCGCCGTCAACAATATCGTGTACACGGTATTATCAGGATCATCAACGTGGACACCGCAAAATAACACTATTAAACATACCGCAGAAGCAACCGGTGTGTACAGGTTGTCCGTGTTCAGTTCTGCAAAATTTATAATATTTACTACATTTTCATGGCGCTATTCAACCGATAATTTTCTGGAACTGTATCTGTAGTGTTAAATAAAGATACCGAAGAAACGTTCATGCTGGTATCAGATGATAAAAAATTAACCTCGGAGCCCTACTAGTGGTGCATAGAATTTGTAGCTGAAATATCACCTATTGTCTAAAGGACAACGTCTTTAGACTAAATTAAAAACCATCATAGATAATTATACAGCAAAAATAAAGAAATATCGTAGACGTGCAACTGTCGTTGATATTATGGTTTATTCGGTTTCTACGCTAGTTGCTGGAACCGGCGTAGTATTATCAACGCTGACGATGACGGCGCCGATCGTTGTAACAATCATTGTTTCATCGTCAATGTCGATCGCTGGGATATTTAATATTATCGCGCAAAAGATAACTACATGCACGAATGAAAAATTGAACGAGTATACGATGAAATTACACACAGCAACAACCGCATACTTTAAATTGTCATCGTTGATTTCTTCATCATTTAATGATGGAATAATATCCGATGAAGAATTCAGTATCGCAATAAAGATCTACAATGAAGTATTCGACGACAACGTCGTTAATGAAAAAATTCATGAACAGGATTTAAAACAATAATAGTATAATAAGTGCTGAGTCAAGGGAATTATTACAGCAGATCGTCACTAATACTGCTCCTGTAAGAACCACAATGATATCAGCGAGTTCGACTTCGCCTCAATTCAGTATTAATTTTCCAACTGCAATACCAGCATCCGAGATAGGTCTAGCGCAATTACGGGTTTATTATAGTTGGCCCAACGTTAGGTCAGCGTCGTTTGGTGGACTACAACCGAATATTTCATTAATATTTGCAAATAAAAATAAACCCGATGGAACTCCTGATTGGCAAGTGGTTAGTATTCCAACGGGAAGTTATCAAATAGAACAGATCAATGAATAATTCCAACGCAGAATTAACTGTATCACTGGAAAAGAATCAAAGATTGCCATTACCGTCCACGAGCCAACGTTGTCTTCGGTCATTGAAATATTATCGCTGGACTACGCCGTGGATATATATCAGTCTTCGATTAGATCAGTGTTGGAATGGATAGATATTCAACCAACATATGAAGGTCCGCCCCAACCACGTCTAGATGAGTTTTTGACGACGGAGCAAAATTTACAAAAACACCTAAATACAAAAATGATTATCCATGGAACGTTGATGAATATTTTATCGCTGATGATGGCCAAAAAATATTTTTATTACCAGATCTTTATCGGATACAAGTTAGAGACGAACGGGGTCAAAGTATTGGTTATCATAAAGCTATTTTGTATTTTGAACAGATCATAGATGAATTTGATAGAATTCATAAATATGTAAAAAAAATTAATTATTGATTTAACAAAAAATTACAACGAAGACGTCAAAAAAAATATATATATCATTGATTCAATTAAGCATCTAAACACAGTAATATCTGACTATACACATATGATAGATGTGATAGATGAAAACGCTAAATTTACTGAAAAAGTATTTATTAAAAAATATGGTACTGATGAATTTATAACACCATGTTTCGATATAAAAGAATATTTAAAAGACAATCAAAAAGAAAACCGTGATTATAATATTATTCCAAAAATCGAACTTAACATCGCAGATATGTTTTCCGCGATCCTTGAGTCGTAGAGAAAAGTAACTCCACCACCAAATATTCTCCGATACAATAATAATCCATACAACGAAGGCCGTCACGTCTCACCGGGTATCATTAATATCACATCAACGATCGCGGTAAATCTAGTATGTGACGTCGTCGACGGCAGTTATCAAGTGGACATTGATAAATCCAATCAGGCCCAACAAGGATATATTCTCTACTCGTTTACCCCTCAAGTTCCTCCAGGTTATTTGATTGTGTCAGAACCAATCAACATTGTTTATCTGCGATGTCATAGTCGTCTCTTATCACGGATACATTTTAAACTTACTGACCAGTCTGGTCACTCGATCTTAGGTCGGAGTCGTTGGATTTAAACCTATATGTGCGTTCGTAGAATGTCATCGTAGATCTCACGTTCGTAGCGACGCCGTCAACGAGAAACAAAAAAAAATATTGTGAAATCTAGCGCGTTACGGTGGGCCGACCAATGTTGAGTGGACATGATACAACAATCATTTTGACGATCTGAGGTCTCTATCATTGTTGGCGAAAGTGTACAATCATTATATATTTATTATGAAATGTACACTTTCGCCACTTTGTGTCATCGGGCAGATTTTGTGGGGAAAAAAATAATTTATTTATATTGTGAAATCTAACGCGTTATGGTCTGAATGTGGCTGGGACAACCTTACAGGTGACAATGTTAGCTTCGTCGTCGTTGTCACTGGTGACTTCGTCATTGGTGACACAGTCATCATAGTCAGAGTCACACTCGTCTTTATCTTTAGCCAGTAATTCTTCCACGTATTTGTCCATCAACTCCGTCATCGCCATGATATCTTTCAGTTGATTTATACGAGTATGTACGAGTCTTTTCGTTTCGTATTCGTAAGATAATTCTAACCTAACCCGCTCGATGGCCCGTGATAACGGCACAAATAATTTCACCTGCTTATCCGTGATTGCTGCCAGCGATCATAACATTGCCTGTTGGATCAGCTTTATGAATCTATAATCGGAGGGCAAGGTATATCTATTTTCTGATCTCCGAAATTGTAATGATTCAAATCGTTCATTATTTTTCAGGATCAAGCTGGTCAGATATTTTCACGTCGTGTTTTGTGATTTCTTAATAGCAGAAATAATTGATGTGATGTTTACGTGATTCATTATTTTATATATTATGAATCATTTGTTTAAATAAAAATATATTTATTCAGAAATATATTTTTGAATTAATGTGAATAAAAAATATTTCTGAATTAATCAGAATAAAAAAGCAAAAGGAAGTACCTGCCGAGCAGGTTGATGACGTCGGATATGTAATTGTTGGATTGCGGGGTAATAAAAACACCCCTAAGTGAACCCCGGCGCTTTGAGGTTCAGGGGTGCCAGGCGAGTTATACCTGGAATTAGTTGGGGTTTTTTACAATCTCACATCTCGTCCTCAACTGCCCGCAGGCGCCCCAATTATAATATCATATATCGCCGAATACCTTTAGCATTTCTGGAAACTCGAACACGCAGAGAATATACACTAGTGGATCCGCACGCAAACGCCTTAACCACACGTCGATCGGAGTTCTTATGAATATACAGTTAAATTTAAGTATATGACTACTCGCACTGCCTCACAGTCATGGACGGCAAATCTCTACACCGAAAGAATATTCTGATTCTGAATAAATTCTGCAATTTTATATATTTCTGCTGTTTCTGTCTTGTTAAAATACTGTATTTTCAACTGTAAAATTTGTTACGGGACAGAACTGTGTTAATAAATGCGCTGGATCGATATTATTCCAGTATATTCCGCCTACTGCAGAACTGCGTAGATTCATTTAGTATAGTGTCGTCTGCTGCGATCGATATGTGTACAATGATATAATATAACGGTTGAGGTTTTTATGTTTGTTTGAGGATATATTTTCTGTAATATAGTTGAGATGTTTGGACTGGAGAGATATTTAAGTATTACGATTAGACTGTAGTACAATAACTGCTCAATTACTCTATCAGTGATAACGGATTCTTATCACTGAATATCTACAGGCAATAACAGAAAAAGGGAGACAACTACTTGATTGCTCTATCAGTGATGACGGATTTATCTCGCTTCATTGTATATATCGGAACGTGATTCTTTGATTTAATTTTTTCGAAAACGCTGATTTAGTAATATTATTTGCAACACGTTGTACTGAAGGCATACAAATATCAAAATATTTAGCAGCCGTGTTTATGGAATTAAAAATTCTCTCTTCACCAGTCTCTGTATTTATGGATATAACCGACCTAGGAGTCTTAGAATTAATGCCTGTGTTTCCAAGTGTAGAATTCTGACTTGGTGTAACAACTTTAAGATTACATAAAGAGTTATTTTCTTTATTACCGTCAATATGATTAAGTACAAGTCCATCTTCGATGACCCCATGAAAACATTCAAATACAAACCTATGTGAGTGATATCTTTTTTCCAATAGTAAATCTAAAATAACCAGCATTATCAACAGTACCGACTGGTTTTTTCCTTTGACAATTTCTGATGACACCATCACGAGATGCTTCATAACTTCTTATCATAATATCGTTTCAACTCTCTGTATCTTTTACCACCGCACTTTACACACAACTGGGTTTCTCCTCTGACTCCAACACCACATCGTAAACACGGTTTCTGTCTTAGACTACCTCTTCGGAAACTTTCCATGTGTTGGCCACATAATTCATTCACGCATGATTTATTACAAGGACTTGAAAATCCAATCATAAGCCATCGGCATTTATTGTTTGTTTGAATCATTATATATATAATTAAAGTTTAATTAAACATATATATATCTGTCTTAGATATAGTATGGAGGAATTTGAGAGATTATCCACAATTGAACCTTCCACCGCAAGATTTGATCTTGACAAATTACCAATATCTAAATTTAATTTTTCGATGCAAGATCTGGCTTTGATAAATAGCGATATAACCGATCGTATCCGTGAAGGTAAAAAAGAATTTCGCAATGATGGTGCGGCTCATACTTGGTCGACATTCAGGATTATGAACAACACCAACGGTGTTGTTGTCAATGCTAGAATGAGCGACGAACGAGATAAAAATATTATTAACTATCTCGACAATCAGCGATATATTATTTTAGTAAAATTTATTGTGCAGACAGATGATGACACTTGGATTATTCGTGATAAACGTGAACCTGTACGGCTTCATACTGGAAATAATACTGTTACATTAAATAAACAATCCAAGCCAGGTGTGCTAACCGGTATTGATAAACCATATTATGAACGAGCAGATCCTGTCACGGCAGTTATATATGCAATATATCCGCTAATAATAAACCTGACGTTGGGGGTCTCAAACCAATGAAATTGTCAACGAGACTAAACTGCGTAGCTGAGCGAGTTATGGAACATTTCTCAAAAGCAATACGCGCAAACTGTTTAACTGATCTAAGACGTACAAAAATAAATGAGTGGGCAGAAACAGTTAAAGATACCGGAGCATCTATCAGCGACGTTGCTAAGCTAGAAAAAAAAATTAAAATTTCCAATAACAGTAAAAACACTATATATATGAGTCAAAATACCCATCAAGAGGAGCTCCAATAACAATCATTGATCATAATGCACATGCATGGACTGATGCTGTAACAATATTTCCACGAGATACTACAGTTAAATTTTATAGCGATTGTATATTTGATGCTATCAGCGATATCAGTAAGAGTGATCCTGTATCTGTTTGGTTATTTCAGAGTTCAGAATCCGCATATTATGATCAGTTTGTAAAACCTAACGGAGATATTTACCATAGAGAATCTCTCCATGAAGAAATGAAGAATCTTGCACTGAAATGTTCTGATGAAGTTGAAAGATTATTGAATAATTGTTTTACAGTTCCATCAGTTGCTGCTCACTTCGCTCAGAAGAAAAATTCATGGAAACCAACACGATCAGAATTTCTTGACGATGTTCAACGTAGTTGTGTCGAATATGGACATGGCGGATTATGGAATACCCGATACGATCATAGTAAAGTTATATCCGTTGATATGGTTGCGTGTTATCCTGGAAGTTTTCTTGGATACGGAGAATGTTCTGAATACTTTGAAAGATTTGGTCACCCCACACACGAAATGACAAGAGTTGCGATAAATGGACCATTATCTGATTTTGATTTAACTGGATTTGCTTGTGTAAAATCATTTAAGTTCCGTAGTAATCTTCATCCGATCGTTTATGCATGGTTTGGTAGACATTTCTCAGAAACATATTGGGTTCCAATAGTGCTATTACGATACATGCTTGATGCGGGAATCTTAGTGTCGTTGATAGTCAGTGAAGCTATTATATCATATCATTCGCAGAAACAAGTTTGGTTACCACAACAAAAGAAACATTCACCCCTGACAGAGTCAGGCGAAGATTGGGATAGAATTGATTATGAAAATAAAGTTGCAAAAGATCTTGGTAGAAAAATAATCGGTAAGTTTACTCAAGGTGGTTCGTATGATCATAAAAGACATTGTACAAGATTAATCAGGGATGATGCTGAGTTGGATTTTATAATTACTGATACAACAAACAAAGGAACATTTATAACCAGAAATAATGCTTATTTGTCAGACGGAACCAGACTAGGTACAATAGTAAGTTATATCGATGGTGAGTCACCACAATTTACTCATTTAAGATCTTCTATGTTCGCTTACGTTTCTATAAATTTATTATCGATGATAAATAGATTTCCTTGTCAGAGTTGCTACGAATTCGTTTTATATAAATAACGCGTACGTGGATTTGGTAAAACCGTTACTCGGTAGCGGCGAATGGGGATCATGGCGAATAAAACAAGAAAGTATACTTGACTATTCTGAAACAACAGATGTTGATATCGCGGAGACATATTACGGTAATGACAATCAAACACCAGTATCAACATCACCATCTGTATTTGATCCCGTGGTCAGACATAAAACCATTTATCTCAATGGACCTGGAGGTTCTGGTAAAACAACACGTGCCATCGAATTATTTCGGCAGAGTTCGTCGGACATGATTGTGTTCACACCTACACACAGACTAGCAAGGGAAATAAAACAACGAGGAGTAAAATCTCAAACTTATCATAGTTTCTTCAGATGGTGTGGAGATACGTGGACACCTGAACGATTAGGTGAGAAATATATTCCCAAAATCATCATCTGGGATGAGATTTGTACAGTATCGTTAGAAACATTAAAAATATTTCTTGATTGGTTATTGACAAAAAATACTGCTGTGATTATGTGCGGCGATCATGGTCAACCACCACCTTTCTTCGGTCCATCTCCACATGAGTGGTCAAAATCATTTGTGGATTATTATGAAGAAATAAATGATGATCATAGAGCTATTGATGAACCTCTGAAAGAATTTAAAAGATTAATCAGACTACAACCAGATAGAATACAATGTGAGATAACGCGTGCAATATTTCCGGAAACTCCTGTGAACGATTTTTGGAATTTATGGACACCAAATGATTTGATAGTTGCGAGTAGAAAAATAGTTCCTGATGAATTGCAAGAGAAATTATTTCTGTTACACAAGGAAAAATTTACAACGTTACCTGTACCATTATGTTATCGCCCAGCGGATACTCGACGACAAAATATTGAAGTTGAAGTTCCACGACGAGACACTGAAAGTGTCCAGAAACAAAATCTTGCATTGAATGATATTGTTTTGGTTGATATTGATGTTGTTGAAAGCGCGTTAAATATGAATAACTCACCGTGAAAATTGGGATATGCCATAACGATTCATTCGTCACAAGGACTAACTATTACTGTTACAAATATCTGGATTGTCGATGACAGAATCGAATGGTCAAATTTAGTTTATCTCACAGTATCTTGAGTCAGAAGAATGTCTCAACTGCATAGAGTTGTCATAGACTCCACAGAAAATAATAATCAAACTGTTGGTGACACTGAAGGCGTTATTGGCGTACTAGGAAAAAAATTATCTGGTTATAAGCAATGTGACAAAAAAAATAATCGTGATTTTGATATTGACACTAAATTAATTATAACACTTAAACAACAACAGAATAAACATTGTGCAAGTTGTAACTGTAATATGCTATGGGAATATTCGAGTAATAATCCAAAATAATTTACCGTGGATAGAACTAATAGTGATCTTAGTCATACACGTGATAATGTGATGCTGACCTGTCTTGAATGCAATAGACGCAGGGGTTCCAATTTACAAAAGTGAACGCGGTGGTAATTGTGTGTCCTCAGGAATAACTTGTAATTGTTCAAGTACAAATCCACGCTGAGGAGCAGTTGAATCCAGTCTGTAGATGGCGGGTCTACCTGTGGATCTAACCACGCTAGAAATTTTATGTGTGGTCACACTCCAGATAGGATCAGTTGCTCTTTTTTTACCCCCTTCAAGTTCACCAGGTTCATATAAATACCTGACAGTAACATTACCTAACGCTGGCTGTTTTGAAAAGTCACGTTGTTGTCCGTAGCCATCTCTACGGGGTATATGTTTCTTTGTAATTGCATTAACAGGTTTCATAGAAGTTGCACGAGTAATTTCATTATTTAACGCAGCTATCACATTTGGTAATCTTGCAACCCATTCGCGAGATCTTGTATCTGTATGAATTATTTCCTTCGCATACTGGTATCCAAATAACCGCTCAGCGAGTGTTCGATTAAATCTTTCAACGATTACCTGATCACGATGAATTGCAATGTGCCCTCGTCTGATTTTGACATTATGTTGCTTCATCAGCGATGATACTGCACCAAGAAATTCTTTGCCAGGATCAACCTGTAGTAACTGTGGCCATCGTAGACCACCTTGTGGTTCGGATCCTCGTTGATAAATTCGTTCAAACGCAGATGCAACTTCAGTTGCTGTCTTTGTTGATAATGGTTCCGCTTCTTTATATCTACTTGCAACATCAACGACAGTTAACGCGTATTTGTACGTGCGTGATTTACGTCCACGTGTTTTAATAGTATCGTGCGGTAAAAACAAAATATCCGCTTGATGAACTTCATTGGGAACGCTGACATCAAAATACGCGTACTGAATTCTTTTAGGCGGACGTAAATAGATTTGCCATATTGCCTGTCGTGCTAACCACGCTGCAGCAACAGCACGTGAGACTTTTGCAGGTTCAGCAAGTTTACTAATCGCTGCTTTTATCTTCCAATATCCTCTTGGGGAATAATAAATGGACTCCATTATAATAATCATATAATTAATTACCCAGCCCCTAACATTATTTTACCTTTCATACTAGTTTTTACTAAGAAAGCAGCTAATTTTTCTCGAAGCGATTTATTTTTTTACAGTGTTTATGGCATGAATTAATTTTATATCGGCGAGATGTCGTTGTTGTAAATCTTTATCTCGATAAGCAATATCGTGAACGTAACATGCCTGATTGATTCCATTTACGGGATATTCACCAGGCCGAGGTTGATATTGATTGTCAAGACGAATATCTAAACGAGTTCCAGGTCCACAATAATTATAACCCGGTAAGTGTTTTTCCCCGGGATATTTCGCCCATGGCAATCCTGGTAATTTTCCCAACGAAGCGGTGATATCACCTCCTGTCGCTGTGCTTGAAATAAATTTATATTTTTTTTGTGCCACACTTTTCACATTTACCTGTCAGTGCACGCTTTTTATTTTTTGTTATTAATGTTGTTAATCCAGTGGTGGACGTGGCTGCTCTGCCTCGAACACAATATAAATTCATATTATTTTTATTATGGATATAATTGACTTTTCGGCGACACGAAAACAAGAGCCAGTTAAGCATCACCCAGCGCTAGAGAATTCTATCAGAATGATAATGATAGGTCTATCTGGAAGTGGAAAGGCGCAATTATTGCTTAATCTGATACTGAGATGGCTGAAGTGGGATAAATTATATTTAGTAGCACCATCTGTAGATGACCAGCGATGCTATGAAGTACTTAAAGATTTTAATGAAAATGCAAAATCGTTAAATGAAGACAGTGACGTTATTGATTTTATCACTAATATTGATGAAGCGCCATCTGTAGATGACCTGGATGGAAGTATTAATAATTTAGCAGTATACGATGATGTCATGCTGGACAAACAATCAAATCTTGCCCGGATATTTTCTCGAGGTAGACATAAAAATACAGACTTGATTTATGTTACACAGCGTTATACACAAATTCCAAAAGTGATCAGAGATAACTGTAATATTTTAGTTGTGTTTAACGGAGTTGATAATCATACGCTGCAAAATATTTATTATACTTGGTGTTCAGGGGACATGGATATGATTAAGGTCAAACACTTTTTTTTCAAAAGCACAAGCTACCCCGTTTGGTTTTATAACAATAAATTTACATGATCCGAGGTCGAGATATCGTAACGGACTTGATACAATATTTGGATAAAGACCACAGCAGCAGAGGGGGTGCGACCAACAAAAGTGACCAACACGTAAACGCGACCACGTAACGATGAAATACAAAATCGTCATCGCAGTAACATAGAAGCTAACCCAGCAGGGTTTCCTACGAGGCAAAGTTAAAGGTGCTGGTTTAACGTTATTGACGTCGAGATTTCATTTTCGTACGAAGCTTTTTTTTCATAAATAAGGTCTCAGGCAAAGTGATCTGTTCACCCCCTCTGCTGCTATTTAATCAACGTCGCTTTCGCCCATACGGACATGCGCGAAGGTTTAATGCCTGCACAGCAGGCTGTTTAATTGTTCGGAATCAGAGCCACTTCCCCCACGCATTTCTGCACTCAGAGAGTGCTGTTTAATTATAGCTGGCAGGTTGTGGTACTAATAATACCTTAACAACCTGTAATTTGGCCCTCATGAGTGGGAGTAGACCCTTCACGCACTCATGTTTCAAGTCTGCGTCTACAGGACAGAGTAAGAATTAATGAGTGGGATTTGACCCAGCACACACTCATTTGGTAGGGAATTACTGACTTTCAGTAAAAAAAAATTGGATTAATGAGTGCACCGCACGCTGTTTAATTTGGAGGTGGCGGGGTGGAAAGTAGGTCAGGTTGGTGCCGGTCCACAGGTCAGTGCTCCGTTCCAGGGTATTTGGCCTAAATATTTAACATTTTGCTCAATTTTGAATTTTAACCTCTATGCTGTTTTTGATTTTGTTGGGTTAGAGAGGTATGCTTTTGATGACAGCTCTATTCTATGTTTGACACCTTGTGTGGCTGGCCCTGATGGTTCTGGGTGTTAGACCACCTTATACGTTGTTAATTTATGGGTCCTTAATTTTTCCTAGTGTTAGGTGTTCGTTTGCCGCTTTGTGCTGCTGGTCATGATAGTCCTTGGTGATTGGACCACCATATAAGAGGTAGTTTGGAGTCCTAAAATTCCTCTAGATATTTTTGATATTGCCACCTTATGCGACGGGGCCTGATGGTCTTGGGCTTTTGGACCACCTTATAGTTTGCTAATTTGGGGCTTATTTGAGATGTTGTTTATATGACGTCTTGTAGCTGTCATCGTGAGCAGTGGTAATATATTAGGGTGGAGATGGTAAGCATATTGGTGTCAAAGTAGGATTAGAGCTGGTTAGAGTAGGCATTAAAGGGTGTTGACGGATTCTATGGTGTTATCAGGGCGGATGTAGAATAAGAGGAAAAGTAGAAAAATAGGAAAGGATATTTTTTAATGGTTTTTTTTATATTTGTTTTCCCCTCCCCTTATATTTTTATATACTTAGACGTAGCCAGGTGTCTTTGCTGAATATTCAGGTCCCGTGTTGACTTTTCAAAGACACCCATCTAGTTTGAAAGTTTTTAGTTTTTGTTAAATTTGTTTTGTATTAATCCTATTGATATGGCTTAACCTACATTTCTTTAATAATTTATAGCCTAATGTGTGACTTTGTACGGTTTTAAATTAGTTAGGTTTTACTTCCAGTTTTTCATTAGTTTCTAGTTTTGTATGTTGTATTAATTTGATTGTTAGTTTGCTTCCATGAGGTGAAAGATGAGATTAGGGCTCCAGCCCGCGCACAGGCGGTACACTCCTCTACTTGGGCTGTAAACAGAAGCCCTCCCACCCCCTGGTCCGACTTTAAGGAAAGGCGTTGTTAAATTGTTTTTTTGTTTGTTTGGGGGGTTTTTTAATTCTACTTTAATATGATGTATAGTCTAATGCTTTTAGTTATGTATGTTGTATTAATTGGATTGTTAGTTCGCTTCCATGAGGTGAAGGATGAGATTAGGGCTCCAGCCCGCGTACAGGTGGTACACTCCCCTACTTGGGCTGTAAACCGAAGCCCTCATCCCCAACCCCTTGGTCCGGTTTTAATGAATGGCGTTGGTAAACTGTTTTTATCCTACTTTATTGTTATTTAATGGTGGTGTGTCCTAGAAATGTCATATTTTACTGACTTTAATCTGCACGGAAGTCTCTGCTGAATAATCAATTCCCAATGACTTATCAGAGGCACCCACACAGGCTGCTGTTTTTTAGTTTGTGACCCGTTTAATTCATATATTTTAACCTACTTTTTAAACCTATTTATCTTTTTATATTTTATTGGTGAGTCCCGCTTCATGTATAAAGTTAATGATGTTTTGATAGGTGGTGCTAATGTTAGGGTTGTTGTTTTTTAAGAATTCAGGGAACGCACTTGGGGATCCAATTTTTTTTCTGTTCGTTTATAAGTTTAGTTCTTTCTTCCTTATATTTGTGGCAGATGTTGAATACGTGGTTTAGATCTTCAGGAACTTGGCAGTGGTAGCAGTTGATGTTGGACGGTTGGGGCCCTATGAGTTGACCAAAACTGATTGCTAATTTCGTTTTGCCCGTTATTATTCTGTTTATAATTGATTGATCAGGGCTATTTACTTTTGGGGTTTGTACGGTTCTGTTATCATTTTGAATGGCACAAAATTTACGTCCCTGGCTCCTATGAGTCCACTGTTCCTGCCATTTGTTGTTGATATAGGTCTTAATAATGCCTTGTATTTCGCCAACACTGTAATTTATGGTTATGTAGTTTATGGCACTTAATTTTTGTCTTGCTATCTTATCAGCCATTTCATTTCCTATAATTCCTATGTGAGATGGGATCCTCATGAATTCCATGTGTTGTTGTTTGTGGTTTAACTCTTTTAGTAGTAAGTTTGTTCTTTTTAGGAAATTTTCTCTTGATTTGGAGTTATTTGATTTTATGACTGTTATTGCCCTGAGAGAGTCACTGATGATTACCGACTTGTTAATTTTGTTATCTTTAATCCATTTTAAGGCTTCCATTATGGCCCAGAATTCTGCCATAAAAATTGAGCAGTGGTCAGGCAATCGGGTTCAGAATTGGGTATTGTATTCTGAGATAACCACTGCTGCTGCCGTTCTGGGTGGTTCAGATGTTTTGGAGCCGTCTGTGTAGTTTTTACGAAACCGGAGTATGATGTGAGGATCTCAATTGTTATAGTTGTCTTTAACATACGTTCTTCCTCGAGTTTGTTTCCAAGTTTTGTAGCTTGTAGCTTGTATGTTGATTGATGATTTTGAGGATATCCGTGGGGATTGGTCAGGGAACTCAGTGGGTTCCGCCTGAAAATTTGTTATCGGGAGTAGTTCCGTCAGTTCATGGATCAGGTTTCCTCCTGGAATATGAGGAACTAGATTTTTGCTGAAGGCTTTATTACATTTATGAATGATTTTCCTAGTCCGGTGTGTTTTTGGGTGAGTTGTTAACCTAGAAGCATATCTTAGTAACAGTTCATGCCTTCTTAATTGAAGTGGGAGTTCCAGTGTAAGTACTTGTAGTTCAGCTAATGATGCAGACGGGAGAGTGCCTGTACAGATAATCAACGCTTTACGTTTGGATCCTATCAAGTTGTTTTAGATGTTTAAGTTTTGCCGAGTTCTAAATCTCACATTCATAGTCCAGTTTCGATCTTATCAGTGCCCTATATACTAAAAGTAGTGTTTACTGGTTGGATCCCCAGGTAGTTCCTTTCAGGTTCCGCATTAAGTTTAAGTCTTTATTACAGCTGTTTATAAGATTGTTGATATGTAGGTCCCAATTTAGGTGTTCGTCGTAATACATACCTAGGAATCTCTCTACTTTAACAAATTTTATATTGTTATTCTGGGAAAATAGTTTGGGGTAGGTTAATTTGGTTTTTCTTTTTGAAGTTTATAGAACAGCTATTGTTTTTTCGTGGGAAATTGTAAAGCCCCATTTGTCAGCCCATCTCCCTATATTATCTAGGCTTTGTTGAATGTCATTAATCACTTGTTGACTAGCGGGGTTTCCTGCTCTCCAGATTCCGCTGTCATCTGCGAATTGTGAGATATCGACCTTTTTGGAAGTTAGGTTAGTGTCTAAGTCGTTTATCATGAGGTTAAAGAGTGTGGGACTGAGTATGCTCCCTTGAGGTGTGCCATTTTCTAGGAGTGCCTTTCAGAGCAAGTTTCCCCAACTCTTGTGATAATTTTGCAATTTGTTAAAAAGTTTTCTATGAAATTGAACATGCGGTCTGTTATTCCAAAATGGTTTAATTTAGCTATTAGACCTTTTGTCCATACCAGGTCAAATGCCTTTTCCAGGTCAAGGAAGACAGCTATAAGGTGTCTCATTTTCTTTTGGAGTTGAATGCCATTTTGATGGCGGCTTCTAAGCGAATGATTTGAACTGTGGTTGAACTCTTATTTCAAAATCCGGATTGATTTTCCGAGGATAAGTTCTTGCTTTCAAGATAGCATTTAAGCCGGTTGGTAATGATTGTTTCCATGATTTTACATATATTGTTTATGAGGGAGATAGGTCTGTAGGAGTTGATGTTATTAGGGTCTTTTCCAGGTTTAGGAATCGGGATTCCATTTATCAGGTAGCTTGCCTTCAGACCAGATCTTATTTAATAGCCTTAGGTCGGTTGCTGTTATGTTACCAGGGATGTTTTTATATACGATATATCCTATCTGATCTTCTTCTGGTGATGTTTCTTTTTTGGATCCTAATGCTATTTCCCATTCTTGTAGCGTGATTTCGCTATTTAAGTTGGATGTTTTTGCTCCTAGGTTTTAGAACAGGTGTTTTAGATTTTCCTCTACTTTTGTGCGGTGTTGTTGGAAATTATTGGTGTGGTTTTTATTACTGTTCATTTCCGAGATGTGGCTAGCTAGTTTATTTGCTTTTTCCTTATTTGTGGTGACTCCTGAAATTTTGGGCGTATTGTTTACTGTTTTATTTTGATTTTATTTTGTCCCACACCTGTTTAGAGTTTGGTTTAATGTTGAGTTTTGAACAGACTTGCTGCCATGATTTTTCTTTTGCTTTTTTGACTATTTGTTTGAGGTTTTTTCCCTTTCTTTGTAATGAGTAAAGTCTACCGAGTTTCCTGTATGTTTAAACTTATTGGGTGCTGTTTGTTTTTCTTTATGAGCCATTTTGCATTCATCATTCCAAGAAGATACTAATTGTTTGATTTGTGTCCCACTGGTTTTTTGTATACTACTCGTTGCTGTTTCATGTATTGTGTTAATTATATTTTCGTAGTATATGTTTGTTTCCCGGCTTTCTAGATTATCGGTATTGATATCCGAGAATGTTTTACGGAATGGTTCCTAGTCTGCCTTGTCATATCTCCATCTGGGGGGTCTTGAGTTTTGATCAAACTGCACCGTCACCTGTAGGGTGATGATGATCGGAAAGTGGTCGCTGCCTAATGAGTTGCTTTGGTCCACTCTCCAATCAGTCATCTGTACTAGGTTAGGCGAGCATATGATGAGGTCGATGGCAGAGAGGGTGCCATCCGCTGGGTCGATTCTAGTGTTAGACCTATCATTTAGGATGGTCAGTTGGTCTCGGCAGCCCATGACTCAACCAACCTGCCTTTTTGGTCTCTCCTGCCACTCCCCCACAGCTCGTTATGTGCATTAACATCTCCACAGATGACGATGCAGTCTTCCTTGCGATATTGGGAGATTTGCCTATAGTTATTTAGGTTGGGTGGATTGTTGTCTCCTCCCGGGCCATATATATTAAAGATTTGTATGGTGCTGGGTCCCGTGTTTACGATTAAAGATTGGATTTGAACGATTTCGTTATTACCTGGTGTCGATGATATGGTAATTGGGGTGGTGTTAGGTAAATTTTCCATTACAAAGATTGATAGTCCACCCCCTTCTAACCGTTATCGCGATTTTGGAGAAAAAAAACCTGGTGAGCATCCTGAGATCGTGGGCATGTGTTTATTTTTTCAGAGAGTAGAGTTTCCTGAATGCTGATGATATCAGGCTTTGAAACTTCTTCCATGATTTTATTTTTCAGTTCATGGATGTTGCTTTGAATTCCTCTACAATTCCATTGACATATTAAATTCTTGCTAGTTGTCTTATTCATGGTTTTAGGTGGTCATTTATATTTTATTTCTAGCAGATGATGGGATTGATTTATGTTCTTTGTTGAAATAGTGTGTTTATTATTATCTGAAGAATTGTTTCCGGTAGTAGTTCTATGGCTTGTGGGTTTATGATGGTGTGGTTAATGATTTCCCACACAAGGTCTTGAACTAGTTTGGCAATTGGAGGGGTTGTTGTTATTTTGCTAGCTGGGGGGTAGACTTCTTCTTTTGTGCCTATCGTGACGTTTGATTTTGGTTTTCCATTATCTTTGGTTTTATCTTCTTTGGCAGATATTTGAATGTTTCCTACCTTGGGTGTGTTTTCTGTATGTTTCTCTATAGTTTGGGAAATTTGAGCTCTGTTTTTGGTAGCGGGTTTATGATGTGTGTTTGGAATTGTTTTATTTGCTGGTTTTTCTGTGTTTTGTTTTCCTGTGAGATTAGTTGTTATGGCTGAGTTATATGATAGTTTCTTTGCTTCAAGATATGTGAGTTATTTTGCATTCATTAGCTCAATTATTTTTTGTTCTTTTTGAGCGTATGGGCAGTCAGGTGATTTGGATGGTGTGTTCCTAGGCAGTTTGCGCATATGGGGTTAATTTTTAAGCAGGGTGCCTTATGTTGTCCCCCACAATGTCCACATGGTTGTTTGCATCGACATTTCCGTGAGTAGTGACCCCAATGCTGGCAGTTGCTGCAGAACTGGGATTTATTTATGTAAGGTTCTAAGCGATGGTATACACCAGAAGGCCCCAGTCTGATCAGATTTGGTATGAAGGTTTTAGTTTTTATTACTGCTGTGTTTGTTTCTTGCCCTTTGTAGTTTTTTAATCTGTAAGCCTTATCTATGACTGTCCCATTCTCTTTAAGTTTTTGATGAGGGTTTTATTGTCCATCCCTTTATTGGGCCCTTTAAATTTTAGCACCGTTTTGAAGGGCGTAGTTCTTGGTAAGATGGGTTCATGTGCCTTGATTTCTGTTTCATTTTTGTAGTTTAAGCTGGGCGCTGTTTCGCTTGGAGTTTCGGGGTTTTGCGGCTTGTTGTTTGCGTGTGATGTTTTTGTGGCACTCTACTTTAATTTTGATATGGCAAATTGTGTCAGTTTCAAGGTATTTTGCTACTTGGCTTCGAGTACTGCAGTGTACTATTTAATAGTCAGATAATGATCTAATTAGGGTAAATTGGCCATAGTGTGCCCTTTGAAGAGCTCCTGCGATGCTTTTGCTACTTAAGTTGAATAGTTGTGTTGAGGTGCTTTTAATGAACAGGGTGTGTTCAACTGAGTGGTAGTGGGGCCTAGGTTTATTTTGGTGTTTTTAATTGGCCGTGTTGTTTTGATTGACTGAATTATTTTGGTTATTTGGTTGTTTTCTTGTTTCTTGGGGTTGTGAAGTTTGAAGTTTGGTCTTGGTTTGAGGTATCTGTTTGTTGGAGATATCTTGCTTTTTAAATGATTTTCTTTTTATTTGGATGTTGTAGTTCCTGTAAGTAGGTCTTTATTGAACGTTTTTGTTTTCATAGGTTGTTTCCCTTTGCCATCATATGTGATTTATACTGTAGGTAAGTCTATTATGGGGATACTGTCGTCGTTTTTTTTATCGACCTGATCAGGGATTGAGAGGATATCTTCAATTGTTGGTTCCTTGTAGGGCCCTGTGGTCTGGCTGCAGTGATATTTGACTTTTTGTGGTTCTTTGTCATTATTGTTTTCCAGGTCCTTTTTAGTTGGTTGAGTTAGAGTTGAAGTTTTAGTTGGGGATAGATATTGATTTTATTTGTTGATTAAGTACGAAGCCGATCGGGTTTTTGGTAGGGGATTGTGCCAACAGTTGGAATTGGTTGAATTGTGAGGGTGTCATTGGGAGGGTGTCATAGTTTAGTGCATTGTTACTTTTAGGAGCGTTTGTTGCGTCTAGGTCCACAATTTCTAAGGGATTAGTTGGATCTTTGAATGACACAGGAGAATTTTGATTAAGATTTAGGCTTGCTATGTGGATCATAGTGTTTGGGGAGCAAGTTGCATAAGTTAGATTTTTCTCAATTAATGTTCTGTGTTGGGCTAATAAAATTCTCATCATTATTGGCGAGCTAGATGATACCACATGTGGACTTGAAGATGGTGTGTGGGCAGCCATTTTTTTAAAGTTGTTTTGTTTCCTGACTTCATTTTTTTTAGTGTTAAATGTCATTTTGTTTAGGCTTATTTGTTGCGAATTTTGAGATTGTCCTGTGAGGTTTTAAGTTAAATTTAAATTTGATACTAATTAAATGAATTTTAGATGAATTGAATAAATGAATTGAATTTTAGTTGCGGATGTTGTTATTTGAGTAAGTTATTGGTTAGAAGAAAGAATCTCCTATGACAGAAGATCTCTGTAGAGGTATTCAAGTGCACGAAAACCTGCTAGGGTTCTGTTCGGGTGTACACTAGTATCATTCCTAGTACCTGTTTTACGGAGATTTTTTAGTAGAATTTAATGAGAGAGTAAAGAGTTGGCGTATTGATTTTTCTATAACTGAGAATCTTGCAGTTCACTAGATCGTATTAATCCGCAAGGACTCAGACCAGGTATAAACTAGTATGAGTCCTAGTACCTGTTTAAGGAAAAATGGCGCCAAAATGTAGTTGTTGTTGTTGTTGTAGGGTTTAGCGCCATTTTTCAGCACACGATAGGCTATACATGGCGGCCAGTATTAATGGTGGTGGAAGAACCTGGGAAAACCACGGAAAGAACCACCGACCCACGAGAAGCTACTGGCAAGCTTTCTCACATACCCACATTGGCGAATCCGAAACTCGAACCCACGCAGACAGAGGTGAGAAGGCAGTGATCTGTAACGGATAGCGCTTTAGACCACTCTGTCACTCGCCCCCCCCCCCCCAATGTAGTAGTGTTAATTTAGAACAAAGGAATAGAGTTGTTAGTTGAGAATAAAGAGGGGAGTTATATAATTGATGTAAAGTGAGTTTCAGGAGAGATCTATTTAAAAACAACACAGAGTAAATTGTTCCAAAATGTTTTCCTACCAGTTTGTTTTGTTCTGTAGCTGAGTTCCTTTGTTCTGCAGGTGAATTCCTTTGTTTGTTTTTTTTTCCTTTTCTTTCTGTTTTTCGGCTGGGCGGGCTGCTAATCTGATGTTGTGAAATCGCTCATTTTTCTTTCCCGTAATACTGAGAAGATTCTTTTGTACTCTGAACAGATTTGATGGTCAACTGAGCTTTCCCGACAAGGTAGCTAAAACAACAAGACCGGCGATGTGTAGCGGCCGCCGTAATTGGGTGGAATGAGAATGAGTATCGGATACTTGGCGGTCGTTCTGCTCAACGTATGACTGATGTCGTTTCCCGCTTTAGGTTACACTTCCACGCGACGCACGTAACTTCTTGGATGATGGTTTTGTACTCGATGACATGAGCCATCACATGGAAAGCGGTACTGCTGCGATTCAGTCTCAGGCGGATATCCTCTCCGTTCAGCAAATACTTGTCTTGCAACCACATGTCCAAATGCAAACGATCCAACAGTTCTAAACTATCTCCTTGCAGATTTTTTTTCGGCGGTCGTTAAAGGCTCATATTGTTAGGATCGTCATCTGCTGTTATGTTTGTGTAGTTAAACTTGTCCTCACCTGCTGTGTCAGGTTTCAATACCACGCAAGCATCCAGATGAGTGTTCTTGGCCTCTTTTCCGTGCGTCAAGAGATTTGCAGGTAATCTCAGTAAGGGTAAGTATCCATGCTACTGCTGACCAGTTTGTTATTCAAATACAAATCCACTTCGCTGAACAAGGAATGCATGAAATTGTTGACGTAAGCTATTCTAGCATCGGCTCCCGGAATGGTGTTGTCCGTTTTGATTACTTTGAGTTTCAGATACAAGTAACTGCTACTCAGATCAATGTAATCATCGGGCTGTCCTTTGATTTCAAACTCGATGGGGACTGAATCCGTCAAAGAGGAGACGGGATGAAATTCTACTGTTACGTCACAAGGCTCGTAAAAATAACAAAGAAAAGAATGAAGCCAACAAGTTATGTATATTTAAACAGAATAATTCATTTCCCTAGAAAACACGGTAAAAATATGAAAAAGGACCTACAGTTTGTGAATATAATCCAAAAATTACTCCTAGAATTTAAAAATATAAGTCCTATCACAAAAAATTTTAACTGAATCCAAGTTCGAATCCCGTTGAAGTTCCAAGATGGAAGGCGATGACGTCAGATAAGGTCGTTGTACGAATGTCAACAGTTCCTCGTTGAATCACAACTTATAATGTTCCAATTTAGAATTCGAGAATAAATTTCCAATAAATGTCTTTGTTCAAGAACTTTGATGAAGAAGAATATTTTCCAGAGTGAATAAATTATTTTAAATAAAAAAAATCAACTAAAATGGCAACAACACAGTATGCCTCTGAACCCCAAAGGTATTTTTTACGACTGATCAAATCCATTACAAAATGTCTGTTTTAACCCACGATTTTAGATCGCATGATGGCTCACGTGACGGGGCTACGTGATCACTAATTTGAACAGAGCAGTAAAAAAATTGCCAAACTGCACGTAGCCTACAATATCCCTATCTAAAAATCAGATTCTCACGCTGGAAAGGAATAATAAAAAAGGCTATTTGCAACACAGCTAACACGTGGGCCGAACATGAACTTGGAAATAACCAATTGCTTCCACTTAATGTTTCCAAACTTCTGAACCAAGGTGAGCTACAAATAGTGATAAAGCAACAATTTTGCGTTCCAATCAGGTCAAAACAGAAGACTGAATTTTCGAACAAAACATCAAATCATGTGAATAAAATCATTACAATAGCATGTAATGAAATAAAAATAGCAAAGAATTTAAAACTAGCAATTAAATTACATATACGTAACACTTCCCCCATAAAGAAAAAAGAAAGAAAAACGAAAGATTTATACAATAAAGCTTTCTTTTGACCATATGTAAATTATACATGACGTAAAACAAAATTACATAAGAAAACTCTAGAATTATGCAAAGTGTACATGAAATAATATTTCTATACACGGGACAGTGCATCTGCAATTAAATTCTCTTTTTCCTTGATGTGCCTGATGTCAAGATTATATTCTTGTAACAACAAACTCCACCTTAACAATCTTTGATATTTATTTTTCATCTTCTCGATGAAAGCAAGGGGGTTGTGATCACTAAACACAATAACCGCACGAACTGAACTAATGTAAACTTAAAAAATGCTATAATGCTAAATTTAAAGCCAAACATGCCTTCTCGATTGTTGAGTAATTTCTTTTGTGCTTATTTAATTTCTTAGAAAAATTGCAGACTGGATGATCAATACCATTTCTATCTTCTTGAATCAATACTGCTCTAACCCCAACATCACTTGCATCCACAGATAGCTTAAATGGTTGATTGAAATCTGGAGCTGTAAGACCTGGTGCACCTTTAAGTATGGCCTTTAACAAATCGAAATCCTCCTGACATTTTTCAGTCCAAAGAAACTTGCTTTAATTGCTCAACAAGTTTGTCAGGGTTTAGAAAAATTGGAACAAAATTTCCGATAGTATCCAGCCATTCCTAAAAATTGCATCAGTTGCTTTTTACTGACAGGCACAGGGAAATCAGAGATAGCCTTGACCTTAGCATCTATAGGTTTAAATTGTCCATGTCCCACATTATGTCCTAGAAATGTTACACAAGCACGGCAGAACTCACTTTTAGATACGTTAATTGTCAAACTTGCATCAGTGAGTCTGTCAAAGAATTTCCGAAACGTGGCTAGATGTTCTGTCCAGATGTCATTGTAGATGATGACATCATTTATGTAAGCATCACAATTATCTAGACCAGAGGTATTCATAATCATCAAACGTTGAAAAGTACTTGGAGAACCCTTCATACGGCACTACTTTATATTGATAGAGTCCATCTGGAGTCACGAATGCCGAAATTTCCTTTGCTCTTTCCGTTAGTTGAATTTGCCAAAATCCTTTTAGAAAGTCAAATTTAGTGACGTACTTGGCATTTCCAATGTTATCAATGCAATCATCGATTCTTGGTAATGGAAATGAATCTATCTTAGTCACACTGTTCACCTTCTTATAATCAGTGCACATACGGAAAGTTTTATCTGGTTTCGGAACAAGTATACATGGTGAACTCCAATCACTCTTCCTGGGCTCTATGAAATCGTTCTCCAGTAAATACTGAATTTCTTTTTTTAAGTATTCCTGTTTGAGAGGGTTCATCCAGTATGGGTGTTGTTTCACAGGTTTTGAATTCACAATTTCAATGTCATGAAACATTTTGTTTGTCCTCGTAGGAACATCTGGAAACAAGTGCTCATATTACAATAATAAATGTTTAAGTTCATTCCTTTCTTATTGTTGCAAATGCAAAAGTTTCTGGTCCAGATTTTTCACCATTTCCGAATTCAGAAGATTTCTTGCTCCCAAATCGGTAGAATCCGATTGAATTTCTTCACTTAAATTCTCAATGAGTGGGCAAGGTACAACTAAATTAATTGCATAATTTACTTGGCTACCTCTTTCAATATACTAGTACTCCATTAAATTATTTAGATCATAGTACTAACATTACAATTTAACTCATTCAGTTTCTTCTTTACTTTGTAAGGGCCGTAAAATCTAATTTGAAGAAAATTTTGAAGAATGAGCAAGAAAGAACGAACTCTATTACAGGGCTCAAAAGTTCTCTCTATTAACGTTTTGTGAAACCATAAATTCACCTTTAACTTGAATTGCTGAATGCCAAATTCAAGCATAACTAGCTGGAAACTTCCAGGCTTAAAACTGGACCTTTGACCATATTGGACAGATTTGGGAAGGCCAAATTGAGTAAAAAAAATTATCAAAGTTTTTACTATAGTTTTTGTTTTAATATTCCTCAAATGAATTGCCTCTGGAAATCTTTTTGACGCATAAATAATCGTCAATAAATAGTTGCCTGACTTGGTCTTAGGTAAGGGACCAACACAACGTACCATAATTCTTCAAAATGGTTAGTTAAATTCAGGAATAGGTTGTAGATGATCCTTAAGTATCTTCTGATTGGGTTTTCCTCCCATTTGACAAGTATGACAAGATATACAATATTTACAAACAGCACGTTTGATATTTGGCCAATAAAAGTGAGTCCAAATCTTGTAATAAGTCTTATTAATCCCAAAATTACCAGCCAGAGGAGTTTCTTGGGCCAGACTAAGTATTTCGTGTCTATAAGATTTTGGAACTACAATTTGATAGTTCACTGACCATTCATCACCAGCAGGTACCTCAGGAGGTCTACATTTTCTCATAAGAATTCCATTTTTAATGAAATAACAGACAGGAACTTCAGTGGCGTCAGTTTCACTAATGGCCATATGAAACATACAAGAGATCTCAGGATCTCTTTCCTGTTCGGCGACAAGTGATTGTCGTTTGTCACCCTGATTAGGAAAAAGAGAATGACTAGTTAAAAGAGGATCACTGTGATCAATACCTTTTGATTGACCCAAACAAGGAGTGAAAGTGACCTCATCAAATGCCTGACCAATACAGGTGTCAGCTAAAGGAATACGTTCCTTATCAAAATCATTCTCAAGAGCTTTCTTTGACATAGCTCTACTAACTGCACAAGCTGGGTATAGCTCAGGGTATTCGTTTTCAATAGGATCAAATTTCTGATCCAAAGAAGGCTTGTCAGTTACAAGTGGATTAACCACAACCTTGTCTCCAGCTAGGTCGTTGCCTAGTAATAAATGAATGCCCTGAATGGGTAAAGAAGACACTATTGCGACTGTCACAGGTCCTGAAACTAAGTCTGATGACAAATTTACACAATGGAGAGGAACATTAACAAAGCCGCACTCTACTCCTGAATGACAACACTCTCATTAGAACAAGACTTCTCAGAAAAAAGCAAAATAGCTGATAATTAAAGACTCTGAGAAGCTACTGTATCCCTTAAAATTTTAATAGCGATACGATTGGCCAAATCACGCAAGAGTGATATAGAACCCTTCGACATGAATGGTTCAAAATTCTCCATAATAAAATCAGATTGGGGTTTATTAGACCCAACAAATGTATTGCTTTCAATACATGACTGTGACCTTGACCTCTTAGAAATAAGAGCATTTGGGATAGGTCTATCTTGATTCTGATGCTTATATTTCAATTTGAAACAATCAGAAATAACGTGTCATTTCTTCTTACAATAGGTACACGTAGGAAGAGACAAGGATTTTGAATCAAACTTATCAGAAGCTTGAATTTTAGAAGTTGTGCCAGATTGAGTTTTAGAAGGAGTCGTATTAGGCTGAAATAGTTTTTTACCAGTAGACTGCTCTGTGAAAGACTTGCCTACAACAGGAACTTTATGACTTAAAAAATACTTGTTAGCAGCACGAGCAACATTTTCCAACGTTTCCACCTCATGCTCTTCAAGATAAGTCTTAATGTCGCTATGGACATAGTTCTTGAACTCTTCAACTAACACGAGTTGTTTGAGACTTTCGTAATCTTTATTGACCTTTTTAGAAGAGCACCACCAATCAAATTGTTGTGCTTTTTCCCATGGAAATTCGACATAAGTCTGGTCAGCTTCTTTTTCATAGTTTCTGAACTTTGCTGTACTGAGAGGGTTGCATAGACTTTTCAACCTCTACCAGTAAGTACACATTGTAATAATAGAGTCCTGTACTCCCTTGGCCACTTCAAATTTTATCAACGTTTTCAAAATAAACAAATATTGGTCTACTTTCTTTTCGCTAAAAGGGGGCTCTTGCCGAATATTCTTTGTATGTCAAAACATGAATTTGTATGTGGAGTGGGAATGTGCCTTTCACTTGCCAGCTCCGTTTCTTTTAGCTTAATATGAAATTCCCTTTCAGCCTTCTCTTTTTGCATCTGTAAGTGCATTTGTTCTTTCTGTAACTCCGATTGCATTCGTTTCTCTCTCTCTCCTTTTTTTTCAAATAACTTTTATTATCTTTCTCCCTCTCCTGTCTCTCTCTCTTCTCTTTTTCAAATAACATTTGTTTATCTTTCTCCCTCTCCTCTCTCTTTCCTCTTTCTCAAATTGCAACTGTAATTGTGTCTCTTCTAATTGTAACTGCATTTGTTTATCTTCATTATCTTTCTGTAAATGCATTTGTTCTTTTTCTTTCTCCAATTGCAGCTGCATTTGTTTCTCTTCTATATCTTTCTGAAGATCCAGCTTCCTTAACTCTAATTCCATCTTGTATTTCATTTTTAATTCCTTTGCTTTTATGTCAGAGTCTCACACTGACTTACTGACCGAAGCCAAAATACTTTTATCCAAAACATTCTTTTCAACCAAATACTGAAACAAAATGCTTGTAATTTCTTGCTTCGTTAAGGAAGGTTTTGCCTCAGAAAGGTTATATTTTCTAGCAAGTTCAAGCAATTCATCTTTTTTCAAACTATCCAACTGCTCCTGAGTAGGACTAGAAAGAAAAGTTTCCACTTTTGATGACATTGTGAAAAAACGCCTGTCCGTTTCATTAAAGATTTCAAACAAAATATAAAATAGTACTTGGGATTTAAAAACTAAGGGAATTTAAATTTCAAAAAACAATTTTCTGAAATATTTTAGCCAAAATTCATATATCCCGGACAAGCACCCAATTTTCTTTGTTACGTCACAAGGCTCGTAAAAAGTAACAAAGAAAAGATAGAAGCCAACAAGCGTTGTATATTTAAACAGAATAATTCATTTCCCGAGAAAAAAAACGGTAAAAATATCAAAAAAAAACTTACAGTTTGTGAATATAATCCAAAAATTAATCCTGATATTTAAAAATATAAGTCCTATCACTAAAGAGTTCTAATTGAATCCAAGTTCGAATCCCGATGAAGTTCCAATATGGAAGTCGATGACGTCAAATAAGGTCGTTGTACGAATCACAACTTATAATGTTCCAATTTAGAATTCGAGAATAAATTTCCAATAAATGTCTTAGTCCAAGAATTTTGATGAAGAAGAATATTTTCCAGGGTGAATAAATTATTTTAAATAAAAAAAATCAACTCAAATGGCAACAACACAGTATACCTCTGAACCCCAAAGGTATTTTTTACGACTGATCAAATCCACTACAAAATGTCTGTTTTAACCCACGATTTTAGATCACATGATGGCTCACGTGACGGGGCTACGTGATCACTAATATGAGCAGCGCAGTAAAAACAATTACCAAATTGCACGTAGCCTACAATATCCCTATCTAAAAATCAGATTCTCACGCTGGAAAGGAATAATAAAAAAGCTGTTTACAACATAGCTAACACGTAGGCCGAACATCACCTTGTAATAACCAATTATTTCCACTTAATGTTTCCAAACTTCAGAACCAAGGTGAGCTACAAATAGTGATAAAGGAACACTTTAGCGTTCCAATCAGGTCAAAACAGAAGACTGAATTTTCGAACAAAATATCAAATCCAGTGAATAAAATCATTACAATAACGTGTAATGAAATAAAAATAAAAAAAAAGAAATTAAAACTAGCAATTAAATTACATATACGTAACATTACCCTTTGGGATTCTTGCATCATCCTCATGGTGGGTGGCATGGCAAACAGATCTAGTTCCGTCTTGGAACATATTCAATACTCACGGTGCATCATGTTTTCTTTCTCTCTGTTTGTGATTTAATAATCAAAAACGTCTAATTCTCGGACGGTTCTTCTTTTCTTAGTCTCTCTAGCTCTTGGGGTGTGAAGTCCTCTGAAGGGATGTCTTCGTCGTCTCTTTCTGCCTTGTCCTTCCTGTGGCGTCAGGGAAGCAGGAATGCCTGACTCAGCAGTGTCCAGGGTATTTATAGGAGTTTCTCGTCGGCCCAAAATGTCTTTGCTCGTTTTGAAGCAGGACATTTTGCTTGCTCTCAAGAAAGCTTCTTTGGGGTTTTGTTTGACAATGATGACATTTTAGAGGAATACTTTGCCTTGCGCCAAAGCGGCATCTTCCAAGGCGTGCAATCTTCTTGTCACCATTGGTTTCAAAACGGGTGCCACCGAACGAATGGCCGATTTAAGCATATCTCCTAAAACATGTCTTCGTTGTCGAGGGACTCCTTGGTACAGAGGATACATAACTTACAAGTGGTTAGAGTAATCGTTTTCGAAAATGGAGTTTCACCGTGACTTTCCCTTTGGTGAATGAAATATTTTGTCCCAGATCTCCTTTTATAGCAATGTTGACAGTGTCGAAATACGACTTACTGACGGGTAAATAGTCAGGATGTACAAATTCACGGTGAACCTGATAGGTGTTTCCACCTTCCTCGTCAGTGGTTGTGGCAGAATCCACTTTGAAAGAAATGACTCGCAGTAACGGTACGGAGGTGTGTCCCACCACGTTGTACTCCACCACATCGGAGTACACAAAGATCAAATTGAGACCTCCACACGTCCTCCACTCCACTGTCACTGGGTAACGTGAAGTACAATTGTTTTTCATAATTCCAGACTTCTGCTGTCCGAGGGGTCGCTGGAGATCAGAGGAGTCTCTAAAAATGGACTGTTGTTAGAGTGGTGGCTGTTGGAAGGGTGACTGACGTTGGGAGCAAGGCTCTTGTTGTTACCGTTAGAAGAGTATTTTAGGGACGGACTGGAAAAAAGGTAACCGATGCAACTGCTGAGTAAAATGGTCCACAATTGTTTGTCTCCTTGTTGCAAACTCAAATTGGCAAATAGCAGCACCGATGACACAATACACCGCAAAGATTTGGCAGAAAAATACGATTTGCGTTTTAGGCACACGTCCTCCACACCACACCCACAAGGGTTGCTTTGTACATCTTGCACAGAAGAACTGGGTGTAGGAGTGGTCACTGGTAGCTGAGGCTGTGTTGAAGGGCATGATGGTCAGTCCTTTTTATTGTCGATGACATGCGAAGAATCAAAACTGGGTGGATATCCTTTCCAACGTACTTTGACTTCTCTGACACGTCTTTTTCCCACTTTATGGGTTCTTCGTTCGAGAATGTCGTATACTTCGTCTTCTTTTTGGTCACACGTTGTAACTCGGGCAAGTAAAACCTTCTTTTTAACACTTCCCCGTTCATGTCTTTCAATTTATAGACGGCAGGATGACGGCCACGCACTCGTCCAGTGACACGTAACAAATCGTTGGTCCAGTTGGATAAGTAACCTTTATCGAAAGTGCGTTTGATTTTGCCAATGCGCACCCAGTCTCCTACAGCCAACACTCAGCCTTTCTTGGGGACAGTCACAGTCGAGGACGTATCAAACAGACACTCGAAGACGGTCACATCGTTGTCGGAAGCCACTTCTTGGGAAGAATATCCGATCCTCCGATGGTACGATTGGGCAAGGTGCGGCAAGACGTCGATGTACTTGAGAGTGTGTTGATGCGTAAAGTATTTCCACATGCTTTCTTTCAAGGTGTGGTGAAAACGTTCAACGATGCTGGCTTTGCTTTCGGGATTCTCGGTGGTGAAAGAATGAATGTCTCGTTGGAAAGCTTGGTTCAGAAATTCAGTGCCTTTGTTGGGTTACCATTGAAGAAGGTGACAACCACTATTTTCAACACCAGTTTGAGGGCTCGCACTAACTCAGTGCTCGACTTGGAAGTCATAGGCAGGACCCAGGCAAATTTGGAAAAGGCGTCGATGACACAAAATAAATATTTCTACCCACAATTGTAGGTGGTCAAATGAGAGACATCAGCTAAATCAGCTTGCCATTGATGGTCGATGCCTTTCACAAGGGTGCGACTTCTGGAAAAGTTTTGTCGAATGGGTTTGTGTAAGGTGTACGTGGCTTGTTCTTGTAACCATTGTTGCACTTGAGGTAAACGGACACTTTTCAGTAGGGTTTTGGCAGCACGATACAATTTCTGAACTCCTGCGTAACCCGCAGAATGGGATAGATCGTAGTAAATGCTGGCTAACACTTTCTCCATTTTTTGATAAGTCACCCACTCTTCACTGATGCTACTCTAGATTGGACGAAGGGGTGGTTTGGCACGGGAGTGGAAATCGAGGTTAGTGGTGGTGGTGGTGGTAATGGGATGGCTTTGGTCTTCTTTTCTTTTTTCACTTCTGGTTTCCCTTCTTTCTTTTTGACTTCTTTCGAAGGAGGAGTGGACATCATCCTTTTATCCCAAGCTGTAAGTTCTTCTCGTTGGGGTGTAGGGGAAGGGGTCAACAAGGACGCTGCAATCTTACTAGGGATGGGAGCTGCTCACGATGTTTGAAAGACTTCTCGTGCCTCTTCTTCCTCATGAATCCGTGGGGCTGCGTCTGTTTTGACCGCTAGGGTTGGTTGCGGTGGTAGTGGTGGTGGTGGACTTTTCATCAGGGCCTTAAAATCTTTCAGAGTTGGCAGAGCTGTTTCGTCTAAAACTTTCTGGTGAAAGAGTTGCAGTCGTTGCAACAGTTGACCGTACAGTTGCGATTCTTCCGTTTCTGGCAAATCGCTGAGATCCATCAACGATTGCAATTCATGTTGTAACTGGGACATTTTGGTCAAATGAGGATTGGGAGGTAAATGCGGGGTCCCTTGTTTTGCCAGTGATGGTATTCCATCCATCGTATGGAAGGCACTAAAGTCAGTTTTCGTTCTTCCCTCGGATTTCAATAGTCACGTCGGAGATCTTTTGACCCCAGAGTCATCCTTTAATATTCTATATCCTCTTTGTCTTTGAGCCAATTGTTCAGCAGTTCCCTGCATGAGTTCCATAATCGTTGTTCCCAATACTCCTTTCAGCAAGGGTGCTAACAACAGGTGCACAAATCCTCCGCGTTGTACCAATATCTTTTTCTTTTGACGGATGGATATTTTCTTTTGAACCATTTGACGAAGAACGTGTCGATGCTTAGCTAAGCATTCTTTCTGGTGTTTAGACAAGGGTATCATGCCTTTCAAGACATTCAGACAACATTCGCACACGGTATCGATGACGTCTTTGTTTTCGCATGGGTGGAGGGGCTTTGGACACGGCGGACAACACGTCCCAGTGTTTGGCTAAAAAAGGGGGTAGTCGTTTCCTTTTCTTTCCTTTGGGAGTAGAAGAGGGATGGCTTCGGGGGGTGGGGTAACATCTTTGTTTGATTGTTTGCTTGGGGCACACTCCAAAAATACACTGACGTCAATGACTTGGCACACGCCCTTTTATCTTTTTTATGGACTATCGCTCCGTCAGAAATGTGATTTTTTTTTTATATCGCTAAACAATCCTCCCCTATGGTGCTCCTCTGTTATTTGAACTAGTGTGTCTTTTCTGGGGTAGACGTCGATACTTGGCTAAGAGTTTTTTTCAAATGACGAGACTGTCCTTTTCTTTTCCCTTTTCCTTTCTGGACAGGAGAACGACGATGGTGGTGGTATGCACTTCTTTCAGGGGACATCTTTTTGGTTCAGGAGCACAAATGCACTGAAGTCCATTTCTTGATATGCGCCCTTTTCACTTATTATTACCTTATTTCGCGGGTATTTTTGGAGGAGCTGGTTAGTTGTTAGACCATTCTGTTTGACGACCTCTTTTTCTATAAAGGATGGCCATCCAAAATAAATCCTCCCTTTTGGCTGCTCCTCTTTTTCTTTGGACCAGTGTGTCTTTTCTGGGGGTGACGTCGATGCTTGGCTAGCGCTTTTCTCGGATGTGGCGTGAAACGACGAGACTGTCCTTTTCTTTTACCTTTTCCTTTTTGTACAGGAGAACGACGATGGTGATGGTGTGCACTTCCTCGAGGGGACATCTTTGGTAGTTCAATAGCACAAAAACACTGATCCCTATTGTTTTCCCCATGTCATTTTATACTGGAATGCGTCGCCACTGCGTCGTATCATTATCATGGCAGGTATCATGCGTCGTGAAGGGGTTCGCAACGGATTAAATCGGGACAGTTCTTGCTTGGATAAATCCAGTAAACTCTGTAACATGCCCGATTTCTCTTGGACTTTGATTTTGGGGACAGGTACTTTGTGAGCAGTTGCCACTGCAGCTAAATAGGAGGAGGGTGTCACCGCTGCAGGAAAAGTTCTTTGAGACACATGCTTCCAATTTTTCATCAAATTAGGAAAGACACATCGGGATTAGCAGGCATCACCAGCAACAGAGAATTTGAAGGCTACTGGAAAACTTGGTCATCGTTGCTGCAGGTCGTGGTTTGGGGATGTAAGGTTGCGTCCTGGCCGCTGTACCTCTCTTGCGAGTAGAAGCTACTTTCTGGGGTCTTTTCTGTGGACTTTTCTGGGGACTTTTCTTTTTCTGGGACTGTGACCTGGTCTTGACAACACTGATCTTTTTCTTCTGGATACGTTGGGAAGTGGCTTTTTTCTTGGGGAGGACTTTGGGGGCATTATAATCCCATTTTAAGAGGGAGCGAATGATGACACCTCCTAGAGAACCGCTACCTCCAGGTTTCAAGATGATTTGCTTTGTGGTTTGAGTGTCGATGCGGGGATGTGCCAGTTGTGTCAACACTACTTTGTGTCTCTCAAAAAAGCGTTTGTTTTGATGTGGAATGTGAATAATGCCTTGCAGTAATTGACGTGCTGTCATCGTAAACCATCGTAAGACTTCTTTGAGACTGGCTTCTAAAACACGAGCACGTATTTGTGGGGGGGGGGGGTTTCGCGACTCATGCCATACAAGGCACTATACAATTTGGCGGAAAGATGAGACTGAAGGGGCGTCATGTTGACACTGCGTGAGTCAGACCCAAATTGTGTGATGTTTTTATAGATTTATTTGTCATTGTTAAGTCGACGGGGACGTGTACACGACAGGCCCTCCGTCTTGGCACTAGTGGTGAAACAGTTGGGTACGATATCGCAAATAATCAGCGGTGGTGGGTTTTAAATCCACGAGTAAATAGGCGTGTGGGGTTTGAGTGGCATCGTCGTAAGCATGAGTCAGCCAAGGCGTTCCTAACTGTTTGGCTAAGACTTGCACCTGCGATTTATCTCTAGGGTTTTTAAACAAGACCACGTAATGAGCACTGAGACTGAAGGTGCGATGGAATTTACTTTGTTGAAACGCATTTTGGGTGATGTAAATGACACTGACATTACGATGATGCCCTTTGCGCGTAAACCACAGTTTAATTTCTTCTTGTTCTCCTAACATGCCGTCGAAGATGATCAGATGGGTTTGACTGGGGTCAGACATGATCTCGTCGTCTTCGCCAAGAATGCCTTCCACAAATACGATGGAATCGCCTGGACTTTCTCGCAGGAGGCTGTACGCCGATTGAAACTCTTTGTAACACCACACGATCCGTTGAGATGGACGATCGATCAAATGATGTTTATGTTCGATCAAACGTTTGACAAGTTCGGTTTTCCCTGAAAAGCTGGGTACAGCAATTAACATGTTAAGGTGATGGCGAAGATACAAGGCCTCCCAAATTTCATTATCTAAGTTTTCGTCGATGATTTTGAAAGTGGAGGAAGAGGGAGCAGAGACAGTGGAGGTAGCCATAGTGTAGCGAATGTCACTTTTGACATGAAGACAGACAAAACAAGAGTTTTTATGCTCTTTTTCAGGGCACGTTTATTGCAATCTTTAATTGTGAACAACACGAAAGACAAAAATACATAAAAGCCAAATGGTTAAATACATCGAGCATGTTCCAGGTACGCAGAATCTTTCTGTTCCCACTAGTGAAGTGACACAACGCAACTGAAGCACTTGACTTTATCCCATTCGCCTAAGTAGATAAATCCGGCTCTGGCTAATTCTTCGGGGGTAGGTCCTCCCAGATATTTAGGCCATTTTCATTGGAAGGTTTGGAATCGACTTTCAAAGACACTGTATTCAGGCGAACGCACAGCGAAGGAATATTCTTCTTGCATAGGTTCATTTCGATGAGGGTAAGGTGAAATCCGCCGAAGTTTTGTCAGGGTTGGATGACATCCGTAGGGTGGTAGGCGCATGGTTTCACGTGGTTGATGGCATTGACCATGAAAACCAGTAAAGTGAAAAGGTGTACGATAACTAGTGGCATCGCTTTCTCACCCATCAGGTTTTACACGCACAGCATCACTTTCCATGATAGGTATGGTAGTAGTAGTCATAGTAAAATTCCCATCGTGTGGTACTGAATCGCTGAGGACACATTGTACGGCATCCATTCAATCGCAAGGCACAGCATCGCACTCGAGTTTGCTCTCGCTTGACACTTGCTGTTTGAAAGTATTCATTTTCTCGCTTAGTCTTGGTAGTCACAATGAACTATTGGTCTTGGACGTTGTCCTTTTCTTATAGTAGTTGTAATGAAGTCTCGAGAATGTACATCGTTCCTTTTTTATGCCTTGTTTTGGAAGTCTTCCTTTTTTACTTCTTGGACAATGGTAGTACATTCTCTAAGATACCATCATACCTGAATCGTAGTGTAATGGGTCAAAAGGCCCTAGAAAGGTAAGGAAAATGCGGAGACCATTGAGTATATTCCAGAATAAATGAATCTTTATAGATACATCGATCCATTCGCAACCTCAGGCCACAACCGTAACACTGTACTTCGTATCCTAATCCAGTCTCAGGTTCCAAGTAGACAAATCCTGTTCTAGCTAAAACATTCGCAGGAGGTAATCCTTCCTATCCGTGGGCCATTTTTGAAACGGTTCCAATCGCCTGGCACAATTACGATAGTTAGGCAAGAAGACAGGAAAATGGTATGGTTTGAACTTGGAGTTCTCAGTGGGTCTCTCACTTGATTCTTGCTGTGTAGAAGTCGTCCTTCTTGTTGGTGGCTATCGTCTTCAAACTATTTTTTATACCAGTGTGTCCGTAAGGTAAAGTGAAGTGACTGGGAAGTCGCACTCGCCTCTGCTACACGATTTTATACACTTTTTTCCATAGGCCGACTGACGATTTGGTGGGTGGGTAAACGTACAATCTTGTGAGGTTGATAGGTGGTCACTTTAAAATTTTGATCTTCTCCAGAGTGCAAGGCTTCTTTCCATACCCCAAAGTTCACCACTTGACTGGTGCGATAATTGAGAGTCAATCCTTTCACTTTACACTCGGTGTACACTTCTCCTTGTGGGTCCCGGTATTCGTAGCCGTAATATTTGGGACCGCCACTAGCAAAACTTAGAATCTTGTCGTTGGGGTGCTCGTCCGTCCAGGCTCCTAAACGATCTTCTTCGATGTCAGGGTTATGGTGACCCAGGCTATCGATGTAGATGCAACTTTCCGTGTCAAAGTACAGGACGCGATCTCCTAATGGTGTAAAGCTTCGTACAATTTTAAGCGAGCATGGGCTGTCACGTAAGCCGCAATGATGACATTTCCAAATTAGTCGGCCTCTACAAAGTCCAGTTCTTCTTCGTAATTAACTAAGATCAAGTCCTCACGAAGGATGTCCACGTGTTTCGTGTATTTGGTTTTGTCGTGAATCATCTGGAAGTAGCGGGAAGGTTCTATCAAATACTCCGTCTTGGGTAAACACGGTCGTTGTGCCATTTTACCCCACAAGCAATTTAACATCACTTTGGCAAACGATCGCCTTCCTTCGTTTTTCTCCACGTGGTCTAAAGTAATGCCTTCCTGCTCCCAGTATTTCTCTTTGAATTTCTTTTGGTCTTCGGGAGTCTGGCAGCAGGAATGATAGCCGCTGGCTTCTTGTTTCAATTTCAAAAAGACATCCACGTAGTCTGCGAAAATGCCTTCCTGAGTCTCGTCACTCTTGTGGCAATTTTCTGCATTGGGAAAGTGGTACGTTTCGTACACTTCTAACAGTTCGTATCCCAGGTCCAGAGCTTTAAACAATTCCACAATGACCCACGTACCTGTCAAGGCGCGTACTTCCTGGATGTGCTGACAAGGTCGGTCTTGGCTGCACGTTTCGGCACAAGTACGGCACAAGGGAAACATCAGTTTTCCTTGGCAATGGTGAGGTAAAACTTGATGTTACAAGTCCGTGGGAGGCAAGACTTTGCACTTGATCAGTCCTTCGTATTGTCAAATGTTGTCCAGGTCGATGTTTTCCGTCAGCAACTGCGGGTGCCCTGCGGAAAAGCGACAATATTTGTACACGTAAGGATACAGCGAACACACGTCCAAGTATTTGATTTCTTCTCCTTTCTCCTCGTCTGCGTGGTACAGCAAACAGGTGGCATTCATCCGTCCTTCGTACAAACTATCCGGTGGGTTCAGTGAGTCCACCCACTTGTAACTTTCCACGATGCGATTAAACTCGTGGTCGGTTTTCAAACGGTGATCGTACTCGTGTTCCCACATTTCCACCACTTGGTATCCTTGCTGTTCTAACTTCAACCGCCGATGACGAGTGGCCTGGTACAAGTCCTCCACGGTCCGTTGTAAAAACTGATTTTTATTGCCACGTCGAGGTTAAGAGATGGGACATCCGTGAATTAAGCAACCGATCTTGGGGTTTTCTATGTCGCAGCCATCCACCGAATACCTTCCGATGGTCTTTTCGCCTCCTCCGTTTCGGGCGTGTTGCATCGATTTGTCTTCCTTGTCGCACAAGTAATGTAGCCAGCGTAGGGATTTGACCGAGTATTGACGTTTGACAAACTTGGTAGTTTGAGGGATTATGAAAGCCAGGGTGTTTTCGGGCATGAATCTTTGGCGGTACACTAAGGAACACGCTTTAGCAATGGTGCAGGCTTCTTTCAAAGGATCGATCCCTCCGTGCTCCATGAAGGGTTCTCGAATTTATCCACAGCAGCGCCGTAAAATGTCCACGTCGGAGCGACAATACTTTAACATTTCTTCCTGAATGTCGAAAGGGTCCGAGGCTTGAGTGTGGTAACAAGCGTAGAAAGCTTCTCGTTGTTCGGTGAGCATGTTTTCGGGGTCGTAGTAGTGAGCCTCGGGCAAATGGGGTAGAACTAAAGAGAGGCTCTTGGATGCACTTCTCGCACGCTCTATCAGACACGCAGAAATTATTAATGTGAATATCGGTCTGTTGCATGCATTCGAAATCGAAAGAGATGAAATTGCCTTTCTTCTTCTGGTCATCTTCTTCCTCTTGATGTTTGGAATGGTATTTTTGAATGTAGCATTCGTGTTCCAAGTCCACGATTTGGCGACAAATTGACATCGTTTCTTTCCGGAACGTACATGTGACTTGGTATTGTTGGTACGTATGCCTTGTCCACAAGTAGGGCAAAATCTCAGCAGTTGACAAGCATTTTCCGCTGTGAACCTTGCGTTTTCAAATGTTGTTGGTAACAGGTAGGGCTGAAAAAAGTGCGTTGACAAGCTGGGCAATGCATGCGTTCTTGTCGTTCGTCAAGAAAGTGTTTAGAGACTAAACTTCCTGAGCATTTCGATCCACAATGCTTGTGTTGCTCTCGATTGTTATAGCCATAATCACATTTCTCACAATAATATCTGTATCCTAGGAATCCGGTGATACTGGTAATGGCATCAAAATGTTCATCGTGATGATAGACGTGAATGTATTTTCCTTCTTTGAAATTCTTGCCACAAAACAGCAGAGGTCCGCACATTTCCTAAGGGTGTACTTTCAATGTGTAGCTAAGACGTCTTGCAATCTTTGCATTTCAGGAATGCCACAGGGTGTATATTTGGATAGCCCAGCTTGCTGTAACAGGAGTTATTCTTCTTTTCTTTGTTTGGCTCGGTCCGATCGTTAAATAGTTTTCCAGTCTCTTTTCCATTCTGCCGTGCCGTTCTTGTCGGCTTACGTTCGTCCCACCACGATTGCACAGGATAAACACATCTTGTCTTGAGGGTTGTTAACTTGGGCGAGACTATTTTGGGTGTTGCGAAGGTTGTCCACCAATAACACCTTTTTGTGTCCTGTCCCTTGGGGAAGAGAAACGTGGGTCATGAACAGTGTCGCTTTTCCGTCGGTGAGGTGGAACGTGTCTTTGGATTGTTGCACGTGTTGACTTTGGAAGATGTCAATTCTGCCGGGCTGCTAATCTCGATCCAAACGAGGGATTTCAAACTGAAGTGATGAATGGAAAGTCTCAAGCGATCGTCTTCTTTGGCTTCACATTACCGTTTCAGTGTGGTTAACAAAGAATCCCACACTTCGGTAATGAACTCTTCTACATTCTCCAACGGTACGTCGGACTTGAAATCGTTAAACTTCACCGTGTACGTGTAGGCCGTGTTTCTAAATTTTCTAGAGGAGCGCTTTTCCATTTCCCGAATGTGGTAGTACTTTTCAGTGTTTACCGTCACCGTCACCGTTTGACTTTCACTGTCCTTCTTCTCTCCCAAACATTGTTTCTTCTCTGCTGCTTCTTCTTCCTATCGTTTCCTTCTTGCCTTCTCTTCTTCTCGCTGTTGTTCGGGGCCCCGAGTGGCCTAGTGGTCTAAAGCGCTCACCATTACGGATCACTGCCTTCTCACTTCTGTCTGGGTGGGTTCGAGTCTTGGATTTGGATAACGTGGGTATGTGAAAAAGCTTGCCAGTAGCTTCTCGTGGGTCGGTGATTCTTTCCGGGGTTTTCCCGAGTTCTTCCTCCACCATTTATACTGGCCGCCATGTATAGCCTATCTTGTGCTGAAAAATGGCGTTAAACCCTACAACAACAACTACAACAATCTTCTCGCTGTTGCTGTTGAATGAGAAAAGCTTGTTCTGCTTCTTTCTGCTCTTGTAAAAATTTCTCAAATTCTTCTTTCTGTCTCTGTTTAAAATCTTCGACGTGTGGTAAAGAAGGAGGAGGTGGAGAAGGTACAGGTACCGGAACAATTTCTTGCGAGAAAAAGAGATAATCCACTAAATCCCAATTAAAATCGACCTCTTCTGGAAGTAGACCCATGTTGGCTTTGGTAGCCGCTGCTATACCCTCGCTTCTCGTCTCCACAACCCGTGCACCCCAATTCATCATCTTCTTCAATGTCGCATCGATTCACTGCACACAGACGCTAGCGCACCTATAGAGAGAATGTGACGTCACAGGCAGCTCTCTTCGGATTGGAAGACAGACTCCGCACTGTGACTGAATTTTGTAACGCGTATTGGGATTGGTGAAAGAACTCAATCCGTTTCGATCCGCTCTTCCACTATAAATAACCACAGTTCACTTCATTCCCTTCACCTGTTCTCGTCACAAGATGTGGACAAAAGCAGAATCATCTACTCTCATATCGTCGATGCTGTTCCGCACAGACTTACCCATGTATCTCATATCATCATGGACAATCATCAAGATCACCGATACGAGCGTTTGGAAAAGAAAGATGTATGCGGAGAGGCAAGGCCATCTGAAGCGAGTCTTAATTACGAACCAGAGGTTAGACGAGGTTTAAGGAAGAGAAAGAAGACCTATGCGATGCCCTTTATGTTAACGGAATGGTGTTAACATAAAACCCAAAGGCCCTTTTCAGGGCCACTTCATTGCCTCGAAACGATATTTCTTCTCTCTTGCCTAAACAAAACCCAACCTTTTGTCTTGTCGCTATAGTGGCCCAGGGTCGATTTTGTCGCTGTAGTGGCCCGGGGTGGGTGGGGGTCTTGTAATGCTAATTCCCATTGTCGCTATCAATTTTGTCACCAAAGTGGCCCACGAGGGTCTAGTAATGCTAATTCCCATTGTCGCTAAAGTGGACCCATTCACTACTCATATCCAAGCCTCGTTAAGAATGTTGAAAATGTGTACATGTTTATATCTTATATCCAGATCAATAAAAATAAATTTAAAGATCACTGTTTCAAAACTAACTAGATGAAAGCCTTGAGCAATTTACAAGACACAAACATTTCTAAAATTAAATTGAATACAAGGACGACAGTAAAGATCTAATACAAACATGATTTAAAACAAATACATCTGAGTGGATACATGGATGCTCTTAGCTTGACAGGAAATTATGAATCAATGAGTCCACAATAAAGAGTGGTGTAATATGAAGTTACGGCAGAAAGAATAAATGCTCTCTCGCGAATAACGGCTTCATATTTTCAATTGAAAACACCTTTGATCTTTAAGGGATATTGACCTGAACAACGCGCAATATATCTAGTGAAATGGCAGGCAATAGGAATGCTAACTAGCTTAAGCCACCGTGGGAAACAAAAAAGGGAGGTATATTTGTGTAGGAATGCCCTCCAGTCTCGATAGTATATACAACGAATAAGATTCCGGTGGCAAAAAATAACAGCAGCACTCAAAGACAGGATATTTCTAACGAGCCTGTTGAAAATTTTACACAAAAGCTGCCATGATCTATAAAATCTAAAATGTATCCTTCGAGAGAGAAGCCCCTGGTTTTAATGCAGACAATAATATGAATATCAAATATGAGTTAAGCACAAGTGTAATTGTAAATATATCCTACGTGAAAGAGCATCTCTTGTCACTGTCCAGCAATAGTCGGCAAACATTGATGGGCTCCATTTGCCCTCATAGCGTTTCTCCATTGTTGCAATATCCTGGTGATGAAATGTCTCGCCGTGCTCATCGCTCACTGCTCCACAGTTCGGTGGAAACAAATCTAGATGAGAGTGCAAGAAATGTATCTTTAGTGACATGTTGCAACCAGGGAATTTTTATGCCTTGAGGAGGTTTTTCACCGACTCCCTGTAATTGTCTGCCTTGTTGTTTCCGAGAAAATATGTTGCCACTAACTGGAAGGCTTTGCATAATGTATTTTCCTTGCCACGCATTGCACGGTCAAATGCATCATCTCGAAGAAGTTCACGAATCTGAAGACCAATAAAGACACCTTCCTTTATCTTAGCTTCACTTAACCTTGGAAAATGTCCACGGAGGTACTTGAAAGCTGCTTGTGTTTTGTCCATGGCCTTCATAAATTTCTTCATCAGACATAGCTTGATGTGCAATGGTGGTAAGAAAATCTTCCTTGATTCAACACATGGTGGATGCTGAACACTTTTTGTTGCAGGCTACACCATGAAGAAGAAGGGGACAAGATCCTTTTGTCGGTCGCGGAACATGGAAACCCTTACATCACCTGCCAGGAGATTCCACTTCTGTAGTCTGCAGCCCAACGGCTCTGCCTTACTCTTGGATAGTTCCAAATCCCTGACAAGGCAATTCAGTTCACCTTGTGTTATAAGGTGTGGTTGATAGTAGGAGAATGGGAGAAAATATCGGTCATGTGACATTGATGGTTCAGAATTAGAAGTTTCATGCTCTTCTTCTTCCTCGTCCAACTCAAGTGAGAATGATTCTCATGCATCAGGAACCGGCAGTCCTTCTTAGTGGGGTACTGAGCGTATAGATGATGGGATGTTTGGATAATGCACAGTCCACTTTTTCTTCTTATACATCGGCTTTGCAAAAGGTATAGATTTCCTTTTCCTGTTCAACCACTGGCGAAGATTGGTTGCACAAGAGCTGCAGCATATGTGTGGGGCCCATCTCTTGTCCTGATCTCCAATTTTGCAGCCAAAATAAAGGTGATAGGCTTTCTTAACCATAATGGTTATACTGCGCTTTTGTGATGCAAACGTAACTTCACCACAAACATAGCAGAAGTTATCTGTATTGTTCACACAAATACGAGACATCTCTGCTCACTTTGGCTAACAGAAATGTGTCCCTATGCAAACTCAAACACTGCCAAATAAGAGAGCACAACAGTGTATGATTTCAAAGCTGATATAGGGCAATTTGTTCAGCAGAGTGACGCAAGCTTAGTTATGACTGCATCATCAATGACTTCTAGGAATACTAACTTCAGATTGCATCATTCATTGGTTTGCCTAAAAAGCAAGTACTGTCCAAACCCAATCATAGATTTATTCATAGATCCAGAAAAAAAAAAGATGTATTTTAGTCATTTCTGGTTTAAATTGATATCCCTTTCTTTTATAGCTCACTAATCCTCTGCATTTCCCAAGTCAATGGTCGTATATGCTGACCCAGTATTACATCTTTAAAACTAGAGCCAATCAACAATTTTAAGCATCATTTTCGTTTTCGGTGACCCACAGTGACCCAGAAGTAGTAAAGTTTCACTACATTTATTTCGGAAGCATTCTGTCTGTAGGCCAGTGATATTTTACTTTACATTTCTAATCGACTTTCGCCATTTTATATATAATTTTGTTGAACCTTTTCTTCCATACTCATGCTATTTTGTCAAGATCTTGAAATGATATGCAGTGTTTGCCAATATTAAGCTTCCTGATAAGAAAAGCTAATCATTATAAATTCATACTTTTCTATCAAGAAACTGAAGATACAAACATTTCTTCCTATAAATGTTGCAGTACTCCAGAATTTTTTTTTTTTTTTTTTTTATTTTTTTTAAAATACGATTACATGTATCCGATGTTATCTAATGCTTTGTTATGACTGCTGTGTTGAGCTTTCATTTGATATTGATCTGCCACTTCCTTATATCAGATAGCGTTCCTTTCATATACTCTTAAAGTCAATATCAGGAAATAGCAGTTGGAGATTATTATGTGAAGAGAAACTTTAAAAAAAAATACACTTTAATCCTAACAAACTATCATTTCGTCAATATGGATAAGGAATAAACCTGATAACATGTATAAAAGATCACTCTGCATTTTATCTCTCCTTCTTCTTCACGACGGTGACCGTGGCAGACGCAAAAATATAGGTCACTAGATTTATGCGCATGTCCATGCACGTAATTGCTCAGACTGTACAGAGAGATACCCATAAAATTGTGACAAAAAGTATTTAATAATATTTATTTTCTTAAATAGCAGAAGTAAGTTTGCAAATTCAACTAGATACTAGTGGTTTCATCACAGCAGATAATATTTATGTCAACGGAAGAGAACAACGAATGATTTTGCATTGGATTATACTTGATCGTGTTCACTGACCTTACCTATTCAGAGAATATCGAGATATTCTAATTAGGGATTGTTATGCATGCAGAGATTAATGAAAATGTGGACAACATTATCTTAAAAGAAGACGGCTTATGGACGACAAGAATTGACAGAAAGCTGGTAAATCATTAACATTATCACCCTTCTTCGCCTCTTCTTTCCGACTGTTGCAAAGACAGGCACAAATTTAGGGGTTACAAGTTTCGTTTTTACTACAACGAATAGTATTGATGAAAAGACAAAGCAATATACCATACAACCGGGAGTATTCTAAAGAACGACAAAGCTCATGTATGTCTGTCAATTGAATCAAATTTTGTATTAAGCAGATAGTATCAACTCATAAAGAGGAAATTCGTTTTCAAAAAATGCTAAAATGGATGCAAGGTTTAAAACCAGGTAGTGTATTGCAAATCTTCCCACAATATACTATTAAACCGTACAAAAAATGCATAATTCGCAACAGGCTTCTGAGAATTAGTTTACATACGTGGTAATTTACTACAGTATGTTTGTCTTTTCTTCTAGTCAACAACCATTTAAAATCAAGACATTTTCACCTGATGGGATAAGAGTTAGTAACAGCAAAATATTCACTGTATAATGAATGTCGTCTGAGATCAGATATTGAAGTGTGCTACGCGGTCACCTCTTGCTGACTTTGCTAGAGATATTGCATGTGCTTGTGATATTGCATTTGCTAGAGATGTTGCATGTGCTAGAGATACTGCATGTGCTAGAGATATTGCATGTGCTAGAGATATTACATGTGCTAGAGATATTACATGTGCTGGGGATATTGCATATTCTAGGGATATTGCATTTGCTAGAGATGTTGCATGTGCTTGGAATATTGCATGTGCTAGAGATATTGCATGTGCTGGGGATATTGCATATTCTAGGGATATTGCATTTGCTAGAGATGTTGCATGTGCTAGGGATATTGTATGTGCTAAGGATATTGCACCCATCATCACGTCAAAACCTCAAACTATATTCTGTAATGCAGGGGTCTCAAACACGCGGCCAGCCAATCCGTATCCAGTGGCTATTGTATGTGCTATGGATATTGTACCCATCATCACGTCAAAACCTCAAACTATATTTTGTAATGCAGGGGTCTCAAACACGCGGCCAGCCAAGCCGTATCCAGTGGCCCGCTTGATCCAAGCGGTTTAAACCAAGCAGACTAGAAAAAGACAGCCATGCACAAGTGGAAATATCTTTTGCAGCCGACACATTTTCTTTTTAAACAATTTTCTAAATTTGCTTAATAGCCTTCAATCACTACTATAAGAATGAAATATCCGGGATATAATTTGCGCTTACATAAATGTACACAAAGTAACAGATGTTATGGCTCATCGATGTCTAGGTTAACGCAAATATTTTCAAGTATCTGCAACAAGTTGATATAGACTGGTTGAGACATAATACATTTAAAGGTTTAGTTCCTGTAGAAACAGCCATGTAAAGTTTTGCAAATACAACGGTTTTTGTGTTTTATTTGTTTGTTTTGACTATGTTTTGTATATGCCTTTGAAAAAAATTCATTAAGAGTCGAAAGCGCTCAGGCTAGGTAGATACTAGTTTTGCTCTGTTCGTTGTCAGTTTATTGCATTTACACACACACACACACACACACACACACACACATATATATATATATATATATATATATATATATATATATATATATATATATATATGAAGCAATGGGTTTAACTGAACCATTCTCAAAATCTGTGGAGAAAACTGGTTTTCTAGTAGCTAAATGTTTAGTGCATCCTAAAAATGGATACATTCCTCTAAGAATAAATATTTAGGAAAACGAAACCCAGTTCAGTTGTATAAAAAATACTGTTACTACAGAATTACAACCAGTTCAAATTGTAGACAGTGCAAAAGTTGAACCAATTCACAGGAAAGAAACTAGTGTTCAACAATTACCAGAACACTTAACAGAAATGTTTGAAAGATCTTTCAAAGATCTGGATACAGAACAAACTGAGAATTTAAATGAATTCTTGATAAAACATCATAATATCTTTCCTGCATCTTCGGACCAAGATTTGACTATGTTACTACTAAGAATTGTAACATTTGCTCCCATGTCACACAACAAAGAAACGCAATTTCCATTTACTTTAACATTTACAAAATACCCTGCATGAGTCCGTAGACTTGTTAGTGTCATAGATTTGAACCTTTCTTTCTGTACAGTCCTACCTCGGTCCACAAGCTTGATCCATTTCTGCTTCCTTGACCTCTGGTCTGTCAGTCAATTTTTTCCTGCTTGTTTCCAAACCTTGAACTTTTCTTGCATTTTAGATTTTGGTTTAAATTTCCCCATTAAAAAATGTTTTTTCTTTTAGTATTTTTTACAAAGTTTTGAAGCCATTACTATTCTCTTTGGTGATTATCTCTTCTGACATTGTCATTCCCATCATCATGTTTTGTGGTCCGGGTTTATCATTTTCTTTATACTGTTTCTGTTTGAAATGTTTCTACTCTTTCAGATAAATATTCTAGTCTTCGTACAGTTTTTTATATCTTGCCTTCATTTGGTACATTTTCTTTTTCAGACAGGAAGTACAAATTCTTCTCTGTTTGTCAGCTACTATGTGAGCTTCTAGTTTAACACCTATCATTTCGGCTTCATTTAGTTGTTTTAGGACCACATTCTCTAAGTCTCATTCTGGTTTCAGACTCCAACAAAGGCGTCAAAAAATAGTAAAGGCCTAAAATTTTAATAATTTCACCAGTTGTATCAGGATATGCTTCTCTGGTCAGTTTCTTGAAGTTTTGTGCTATTTCAGACATTGATTCACCCTTTTCACGAACTCTCTATTCAAGATGAGTCCTTCATATTTCAGCTTTATTCCGAGTTCCAAATCTTGATTTTAAAACTGTTTTCAAATTGTAATAATCTTTCGTTTGCTCTGGTTTAATTTCATTAAGCAAGGAGCGAGCAGTAGCAGAAAGGCTGCCAGATAAATACAATGACTTTGCACGATTACCCCAGTCACTTAGTTCTGCAATAATATTGAACTGATTTAAATACCCATCATAAGCTGGGGTTTCATTTTAGACTGTTTATTTCTTCCCCCTATTTCATGTGTATATATGTGTTCACTAAAACATCTAATTCCACTGTTTATTTGAAGGCTGGGGTTTACTATCTCCCTAGTTCTGGAATTAACATTTCTATTTTCAATCAAGTGTAACTTTTTCTGTAGCTGATGTAATTGTGACTAAATATTTTCAAATGAAGATTTCATGTGATACGCAAGGGAGAGTACTGTATCTTTAACTTCTCTTATTAAACTTGTGATTTGTATTTTATCTAAATTACTCTTCAGTTCATCATTAAAGACCTGAATCCCTTCAACTTATTCCATCATTGCTATCATCAACTTCTATTGTCGCGGTCTCGGTTTCCTTTTTAGCTTCAGATTTCATATTCATGTCTTCCGCACGAAAACAAATGTGCATTTTGCTTCCTTTCTAAATCTGATCACTCACTTTTAGGAAAATTAAAACTTGTATCTGCTGTTGCTGGAGTTAGATTATTATTTCCTTATTCTATTCTTTTTCAGGAAAACCAACTCTTTTCTCTACAAGTTTTTGCAGAACAAAGATAGCATTTTATTAGTAAAATTTAAACACCGCTGTGGTGTTAATGCCTTTTCTCAACGAGATCATTATCATCCCACTTCTGACACCAGGTCTACAACCTCATTTATCTATAAAAATATTCACGATTATAGATTTTACAGATCTTGAAGCTACAAGGGGTTCGACTGACTATAGCAATAAAGGTAAGAAACAATATCCAGAAGAAGATAAAAGTTCAGGCAGGTTTATTCAACATTTTCTCATATTTACTTTTATAAGATGATATATAACGAGAATATTTCTCTTGACCAGTTCACCTGTTTAGTTTTAAACACAGAAATTACAAATATAGTTGGCGTTTCTCCATTATTTAAACAGTTTCATAAATTCCTATTTTCTATAAAGGCTCTATCTGTTTGTTAGCAATGTAATGTGGGTAACTTATGTACTTTGAAAGAATTGAACTTTATTTCTAAGTACAAATATCTAAAGCAAAATTCGAATGTAAAAGCTTCTTCTTATATAATGAAAACCTATAGTTCTGATTTTTGAATACCAACTTTATAATCTACGAACTTGTGTGCATCCAAATTTCGTACATGAAAGTTCCTTTTCAAATGTCTTGATCTGTTATACTCTTCAGTCTTTATCTTTATTCTACGGGCTCAATCTTTACAAGTAACTCTCTCTCTCTCTCTCTCTCTCTCTCTCTCTCTCTCTCTGATAAGCAGCAAAGTGGCAATTTCCGTCTGCTGCTATCAGACAGAAACGTTGATATTCATATGTCACTATGAAATCAACAGATTAGCATGTTGTTTCTATATCAACAATCTGAAATGTATAATCACGAAGCTCTATATCATGCTTAGGAATTGAATCATGGATTAGAACGAGAACTCTTTGGGTTTGAACTTAATTTATTTGCTCCCTTAGCTCCATCATATAACTCATTATTAAATGGTTGATTTGTTGAGTATGTTTCCAGATAACCAAATTCTATTTCTAGATAAAAAGGAAACTATCTGCTATCTTCAATACCTTATGTTTCTGATCCACAACAGTTCGAAAGATATCAGCAATACGCCAAAAGGTATATTTGTACACATCTAAATCGGTTTACGCTTCTTCATTCTTGACTAATACATGTAACAAGGTCACAATCTAAATAACACTCGTAAGTCTGCCTCTTATACTCTATGAAACAGACTCTTAATAACGAAACATAGTTTCTATATGTACTGTATTTGTCTTGCATGCTCTCTCTCTCTCTCTCTCTCTCTCTCTCTCTCTCTCTCTCTCTCATTAAGCTTGATTTATATATACTATACTGTCACGATTTACCACAATCTGCCACATTCGACTGCAATCTACCACAGTCTACTACAATCTACAACAATCTACTATGAAAATGCTGCAATCGACCACAGTCTTCCACAATGAAGGATGAAAATACCACAATCGACCAGTATATATGCCACAGTCCATTACAGTCTACCACAGTCCAGCACAATCGATATATATGCCGACAATTGTTAATAAGCGTTCATTAACTAGTTATTTAAAAACTAATTATATTACTAGGATAGAATATTTGAGTAAAAGTAATAACATTGAAATTCTCTCTAAATTTTATTAAAACTAATTTTTCATTTGATGTATTTTTCATTAAATAATATTGGAAATAATTTCCACAAAAAAATATGGAAATTAACTTTATTTGCCTTCTATAACTATATTCTATTTTGCCTCCTATAACTATTCTATTTTGATAAAGATTGCCTCCTTTACAACAAGTACAAATATTCTCTCCCGTATTATACATGCGTATGCTAACTCAGCAGAAACAACACTCAGTGGCAAAAATTCCTAGCGTTCTGTCTGACTTAGTAACCTAAGGTTTAACCGTTTTCCTGACACGAATATAATGCTGATTAGGCGGATTATAATGTAAAGAACATATTCGATTCCATCAGATAGACTGAGCCTCTTTCTGGTTTGGGACGGATACACGCGCTACTTGCATGATACTCCTGGTACCAACATCTTTACCAAATATGGCCAAGGGTATCTTGAACCAGTATAAATAATGCTCCGCGCTGCTTGTATCTTCAATTGTTAGTCCCAAAGCTAGAGAGGTCTCACCTATCTTCTTACAGACCCCTTACCCTCGCATTGCCCAGCATTTCCCCAAGGAATGTAGTCGTATCTACACCATTATGCGTGACACCTTCTTAAGGGAGCCCGAACTTTTTCTTCTCTCTCTCTCTCTCTCTCTAACCATGGACTGAGACAGTTCTTAAATCATGAGTAATTCCTTCTCATAGCAGGAAATGAGAAGAAGATTATGATAAAATCATAATAATATTATTCAGATATACAAAATATTATGACTGCATAATTATAATTTATAATACATTTAATACGAAGACTGAAGATAAAATGCGACGTTATTATAAAAAACCAGTAACGTAAAAGTGACAACGTTTCAACCCTTTAATGACCTTTGTAATTAAATGTAAATCAACGTGCCTTACTCTGCATGCATTAACTTTGATTTAATTTAAATTCTTTTAGCATACGCCATTTCTTGTTTCCATGATTATTAAATGTTTTGATTCACGTAATGTTGTTACTAAGGTGCAGAGAAACATGGCCGAAAAAGGCTGCTGGAAAACACTTAATAACTCACGGAGAGCATCTTGAAATTTTATAAAACAACATTACAGGGTAGAGAACACTGCTCTGTGTGTGTGTGTGTGTGTGTGTGTGTGTGTGTGTGTGTGTGTGTGTGAGAGAGACTTGGATTTGTAACGTGGCTTTAACAATTTTGCAGTCATATCGATACGATGTCTGCTGTGTTGCAGTATATAGCGATGTTTAGCACTGGAGCATCATGCCGTAGACACGTAGCATGATGTCCTACCCAGTCACATTATCCTGACATCACTCCGACCAGTCCTAACACTAACATCTTAATGCTGAGCGCCTAGCAAGGCAGCTGTAAGTAACATTTTTATAAGTCTTTGATATGACTCGGCCGGGGATTCGAACCCACCACCTCCCGCATCCGAGTCGGTCGCTCTAACTATTAGGCCACCGGAGCCGTGATGAGCACCCTACTTACCCATGATAAAATAATACAACCTGTGACACTTTCTGATTTGGGACCTGGATTTCACGCCTTCAGATTACACTGAACATTACTAACCCTTGTGACTTTGATTTTTTGGATCCTGAATTTCACACCTGCATGTTAATTTGGATGTTTTAACACATCTAAGGAACACAATATATTTGTAAAACAAAACTTACATGCAAATGAATATGTAGCAACTATGCCATATATTATGAAGTGCCGAAGTAAGTTCTAATATAATATTATTATGTTATCCTATCCACGTGAGGGTCAAATCGGCCATTTGCTACAAATCTAATAGCAAATCAAATAGCAATAATTACATTACTTACAATTTATAAAACTTATAAACTCGTTCGCATCATGCCTACTCAATCAACTCTTGAATAAAGCGATTTATGCGAGTTAGGAAATTGTATATATATATATATATATAATACAATCTATCGAGCGCAATTTAATGCAAGCTTTACAATCAAACATAAATATGGCACAATCGACCAACATATATTTAATGTTTGACAAATAAGTATATATATATATATATATATATATATATATATATATATATATATATATATCTTTGGTCTCTCTCTCTCTCTCTCTCTCTCTCTCTCTCTCTCTCTCTCTCGCATCCTTTGGTCGGTTTTATTAACTTTTACCATCATTGCTAAATCCAGCGACATCGTGAGATCTGTTACTTATATGTAATTAAATTGCTTATGTGTTAGTTTTAAAATTCTTTTATATTTTATTTTTATTTTATTGCATTTTATTATAATGATTACTGCGGGGATTCGAAATTCTTTTTCAGTAATTCTGTTTATCTAAGACGTAAAACGAATTACATTTGCGATATTTTTAGTTTACCTTGGTCCGCGGTAGTGTAATCGCTACGCGAAAACGATTGGCTATTGCAAAGGTCATTTCGTCTAGTCTAAATAAACAATGTTTTATTTTTATATTTATTTCAGAGTGATAGTAGATAGGGGTTCTTCCTACGTGACGAATGGCATTCTTCTTATTGTGTATTTCAAGTGTTATGAGACCACGTAATCTATCTCGCGAGAACGGGATGATAATTCGGGTGAATATATAACCCTTTCTGAGCGCTAGTCAGTCAGTTGTATTCCTGTTACCCAGAAGGCCGGATAGGTTATTTTGTTGTTCAAACCAGATTGTTTTTGAAATTCATTTGTGTTTGGAATTTAATAATTTATTCTCTAGAAAACCAAACGAGTGTACTGTATTAAATATTCTGGGAGAAAGAAATTCAGTGGAAATTTATTCTGGAATTATTCGGAAATATAAAATGTGATTCAATTGAGGAATTGTTGATATTTGTACAAGGACCATATCTGACGTTATCGCCTTCCATATTGGAACGTCGTCGAGATTGAACTTGGATTCTAATGGAACTATTTAGTGATAGGACTTGTATTTTTCATTCTTAGGATAAAATATTGGATTATATTCACAAACCGTAAGTCTTATTTACCAATTTTTACATTGTTCTCTAGGGAAATAAATTATTTTGTTAAAATGTACAAAGCTTGTTGTCTTCACTCTTTTCTCTTGTTATTATTGTACGAGCCTACACGTAACAGATGACACAAGCTAAAATCCTCTACGCTCGTATTTTCATAGATTTTCGCCCGTATCTTGCTACGATTTTTCAGAGAGATAGAGGGGGGGCAGCCTTTTTGACATTTTCATATTTAATTAACAATAATCGATTTTTAGAACATTATAATAGGTTTAAGAAATAACATCAACAACAACAACAAAACATTAAATACATCACAGTATGTGTTAAAAGTAACCGAGAAGTTTACCGTATAATGTCGACAGCATTTGCAACTTTTTATCATCGGTTATACAAACACTGTAGATAAATCCCAAGGAAGGTGCACACATATCGTTACGACGAACCATATTCTTGTAGGTTGCTTGGTGTAAGTTCAATTTCAAGGTTTTCATCCAGCCCAATTTCTTTTTCTCTCTCACTCCAGATTTATGCGTACCTTGTCCCTTATGCATGATTGATTGTGCTTCATATACTGGTTGATTGGTATTTTGACACTTAATTGTGAATGATTGTGGTCGGTTGATGTAATTTCTTAGTCTAATGTGGTAGATTGTATTGGATTGTGGTAGATTGTGGTATTCATACTGGTCGATTGTTGTATTTTCACGCTTGATTGTAGAAGATTGTGGTCGATTGATGTATTTTCATAGTCTATTGTGGTAGATTGTAGTGGATTGTGGTAGTTTGTAGTGGATTATGGTAGATTGTGGTAAATCGTGTTGCCGACTACCTTATGTGTATACTTCTTTGGCTTCTCGTGCGATTTGCGACAAGAGAGTGTTTCGGGCTCTTTCTTTTTTACATGAATGACATTATTGTGTTTCAATTTGCTACGATCTGCTGTTTTGATAAAATAAATGCAAATATTTGTTGTCGTACTTATCACCAATCGAGTTGGTATGTGCGGCACTAGATAAAGACATTGAATACAGCCTTTTTATACACCCGATTACAGGTACAAAGTTATTAATTTTATCTAAGCTAGCTCACTTGGGTCATATTGGCTAACACCTAGAAGATAACTTAAGAATGAATCATACTTAGTACATCCTGTAGCCTTACTTGTAACCAATAGCTCCTACCAAATTTTGTCTGGCATAAGTGTAAGTCCAATGTTATATACTTGGGGGAGAGGGAGGGGAATAAACTATCACAGGCTGAAAAAGAACTGAACTATATATACTTTATAGTGATTTTGAAGCTGGATAAATGAAAAGATATTGAAAGTTCTCTCGCTTGCATTATTATAGGCATTTACCCTCTTAAACGTTAATATTTTCCTTTCCTTTTAAAGGCTTACAGCTGATAGTGACAATCAGTCTATTCACTGCATTACTAGTTTTGCGATAAGACTGTCTTCCTTAGAGCATCAACAAATAGTTTTGTCTTTTTTATGTTCTGCTTATCTATGTCTTTACAGCAAGTATTTCATCACTTAAATCTGACTATTTCTTTCATAAATTTAGTCATATTTAATGTGGATAATTTATTAGAGTAATTTTTTTCATAATTATTTTATAATTACTTCTTCACATAGTAACCGGTGCTTATCACAGATGTTTATACTCTATTTAACAAAACGTTCAGTTGAAGAATTGCTCTGAAAATCTTATAGAAAAATACGTTGCGGAGGTCAAGCCACACCGTTATACAATGTCACAGAATTATGTGTACAAGATTGTCCTGTATTTATTTGGGGAAATATATTCTGGCTATCATGCCGCGTACAACTTTCTACCATGAGTATTATTTTATTGTGGCAACCAATTGTGACATAGTGAGATTTACATTCCCGCGCAGTCAATTTGCTGAAGCTCGTTCAGAGTGTCTGCAGCAGGAATTGTGTGTTCTCGTCTGCTTTTTTTTCCGCCAAGTACGACTATATATAGACTAATATTTTTCCTCTGTTGTTACGCTGTGTAGATGCTTTGTTAAAAAGTACAACAACATGAATCAGTGCCTATGTTGTCTGCAGTTTGACGTAATCTAAATGAGAATATATTACAGCAAATATATTACAGTGAATATATTACAGCATAATGAATTACAGTAAATATACTACAGTATAATGAATTACAGTAAATGTATTACAGTCTAATGAAAGGAATTAGCTGCTCATAGGACATAATGCTGAGTAAAAACCAGCTGACATGTACCTTCGCTATTCACTAGACACAAGGTAGACTTACTGAACAAGTTGATATGTACCATCACTACTTAGTTCCATATGTATTACATGAATCAGTAACAAAGAATATTTTGTTGTAGGATAATCGCCATTGATCTTTTAATGTACAGTGTGTGTGTGTGTGTGTGTGTGTGTGTGTGTGTGTGTGTGTGTGTACATATGGGTTTAACTTTGCTGTAGTCATCAACTAATGTAATTCTGAGACGATAACAATATTAGGGACAGACAATTTAACCTTCGGTAAGGGCAGGAAGAGGGCCTAGAAGTTCTTGTTAAATATATCTGCCCCCCTCCCCCCCATGCATATTGCTCTATTCCGTAATGATAAGCACACATTCCTTTATGCAATTTTATTGAAATGTAAAATGACTAGGGCCTTGACACTGTCTCAGCTGTAATTAATGATTAAAAATAAGCAATACATAATTATCAAAATAACGATTCATCTTTATTTTTAAAGACATTTTATTTTTACTCTTCTGGGCAGGTGTGATAACAAATAAAAAAAATTTTAATTTTATTTTTCAGCATTACATAAAGTCAGCAATACCTACATGGCTTATTATCATTGACAAAATTATGAAGCTGATATTATTTTAAAATAAGAGGATAATGGTGGGCCAAAATCGTGTTTTTGGATATCTAGATCAGTGACCCAAAAGACTTGTTGTTGGATATCTAGATCAGTGGCCCAAAAGACCTGTTCTTGAATATCCAGATCAGTGACCCAAAAGACTTGTTGTTGGATATCCAGGTCAGAGTCCCAAAAGACTTGGTTCTTATCCAGATGACGATGACACCAAGTTTGATCATCAAAATTGGGAAAACAAAATAACACCTGTCCATCCAAAGCAATAGATTAATGAGATGAAAATAGTTTCCAAAATGAGCAAATATGAGGAAATATTTGCCAAATTGGAGCTCATTTATAAAGAACAACACATTGAACTTGAAGAGAAAAACAAGAGAATAGACTATGTTCTAGTGCATGACAATAATGAGGATTTCAAAGAGCTTCGGGAGAAGTTCATTAAAGGTCTTCGGGAGGAAGGAATGAGGGTTGTTGGAGAAAAAAAAAAGAGAGATGAGCAATTTGGGCGTCATGTATTCACAAAGATTCACTGTCCTTTCAAGCGACTCTGTATTGAAGCCGAGAAGGTTAAGCTGGAGATGACTCTGAAAGATGTAAATATTTCGATTTTATCATTTTTTTTTTTTCAGTTATTCTATTTTTGCTAAAGTCCATCACTAGATGACCTTCTTTTAGTTACTGAGGTTTCAAAAAATTACAAAATGAAGGAGTCTTTTGATGACTATTTATTGCATTTTAGTCATAGTTTAAATATTTATCATTTTTATTGTCACATGATGTTGCAGTTGCCATAGATCTAGAAGTAAGATTTCAGTAATCATGCATGTTTGCGATGCAAAAAATGTGTACAGATGTACACATATTTTTATCCTGCAATACACCTCATTGCATATGTCATGAAGTGTATAGTTACGTGTAGGCTCGTACAAAATAACAAAGAAATGAGTGAAGCCAACAAGCTTTGTATATTTAAACAGAATAATTTATTTCCCTAGAAAACACAGTAAAAATATGAAAAGGACTTACAGTTTGTGAATATAATCCAAAAATTAATCCTGGGATTTAAAAATATAAGTCATATCACTAAAAAGTTCTAAATGAATCGAAGTTCGAATCCCGATGAAGTTCAAATATGGAAGGCAATGACGTCATATGAGGTCGTTGTACTGATGTCAACAGTTCCTCGTTGAATCACAATTTATAATGTTCCAGTTTAGAATTCCAGAATAAAGGTCCAATAAATGTCTTTGTCCAAGAATTTTTATGAAGAAGATCACTTGTATGTTTTCCAGAGTGAATAAATTATTTTAAATAAAAAAACTAATCCCAACTGGTCACAACACAAAATACCTCTGAGTTCCGAAGGTATTGATTTACGACTGACAAAATCTCTATCAAATATCTGTTTTAACCCGCGATTTTAGATCACATGATGGCCCACGTGGTCACCCAATTGGAACAACGCAGAAAAAGCACACAGCCGATAGACACGTACGCCATGGAAGAACTTCATTCTACCAAACAAATCTTACTATAAGATTCAATAAAAAAAGAGTTGTTTACAAGATAGACCTATCACGCAAGCTAAGTATGACCTTGATAATGGCCAATCATATCTCTCTGTGTTTACGAATTTCTCAACCAAGGTCAGGAACTAGGTCAGCTAAAAATAAAATGTAGCAATGTACTGCGTTTATCAGGTCAAAACAGAAAACTGAATTTTCCGAAAAAAAGTCAAATCCAGTGAATAAAATCATCATTACAATAACATGTAATGAAATAAAAGTAAAATAAAAGAGAATTTAAAACTAACACACATGTAATTAAATTACATATACGTAACAATATCAGATATTAGTAGTTCAGTGAAGTGTATATATCAGGCATCACTGGTGGTTCAGTGAAGTTTAGATTATATGCCTTGTAGTTCAATGTGGTGTATATCAGGTACTTGTGGCTCAATGAAGTCTATATCAGATAATTGTGGTTTAATGAAGTGTATATCAGATACTTGTGGTTCAGTGAAGTGTATATCAGATACTAGTGGTTCACTGAAGTGTATATCAGATACTAGCAGTTCAATGAATAGTGTATGAGATGGATGTGGTTCTATGAAGTGTATATCAGATACTTGTAGTTTTAGTATATCACACAGTTGCATGGAGATTAGGAGCTTTGTTTATAAATAGCATTCATTTTTTGTTTTTCATTCATGAAGATGACAACATGGGTTTGCTGTTCACTATTTTCAGTTTTTAGTTTGTTTAGTACAATATTCTGTGGTTGGTAAAGAAGTTCAAGATACTGAATAAAGAGCTCTTGTGATCTACAAAAATCTGAATCCTCGGAAGTTTAAGATATAAAGAATTTTGTGATTTACACCAATAATTTTAAACTCTCAGAAGTTCAAGATGTTATAAAAACCAAAACTAATATGCAAGGTATTTATCTGGATTTGAATAGGCACATTGTTCTGTTGACATCGTACAATTTTTAAAGCCATATTTTCATTCGTTCTTTCTTAGCTGGCTGACAGAAATTTTCAACATATTGTCTTTAATTTGAATGGACTATAACCAGCCTTCTTTAATTTGAATTAAAATATCCTATGTAATTTGTAAACAGTGATTTTTTGTAATTTATAGTGAACTTATTCTATAAGATGTTTCTCAGGTATATGAACTTTTAACACGTTTGGACTAAACTTGAGAAAAATAATCAATAAATATATGAATGCATTGTCTGTCTGGGTCATATATAGACAGACTTTTCTTTTTATCGGCTAGTTTCAACATTCCTATATCTACTGTTTTAAATTTCTTTAATTGAGTGTTCTGTGAAAATTGTCAATTAGAGATTTGGTATAGCTATTATTATAAGATGAAAAATTTATACCAGATGCCGATAATCGTAAACGATCTTGCTAGACATCAAGAGATTTTCTGGTGTCACCAGATATAAAATCTTTTTGCTGGTAACGAGCTCGTAAAAACTTCCAATAATTTCTTACCCCGCTGAATCTTGCAGCTTGTAAGTTACAGGAATTGTTCTTAACATTTTATCCACAACAAATACTTCCTCAGACCAGTTTGGAGTGAAACCTTTTTCAAACGTTTTCTTCACCAGTGAAATTCTAACTTTATCACCCATGCTAAACTTGTGTCTTCGATACATATTTTCGTTTGTCAGTACTGGATTATTAATAGTGTCTTGTGTTATTGTAATCCGACACGATCTTTGGCAGATCGTCCACATATCTGTTAGTGTTTTTGGCTGTAAGTTGCTTATAGATCTTTACTTCAGCGTACGATTAATTCTCTCGACGACGACACTTTTTCCCTCATTTCCTGTGATGCATTTGGTGATGTTATTTTGTTCCAGAAACTGATCGAATTGCTTATTAAAAAACTCAGCTCCGTGGTCTCTCCATACCTTATTTGGTTTTCTTTCTGTGCTGGTAATAATATCACTCAAAAAATCGGTTATGGTTTTGTCTGTCTTATCTGTAACAGGCACACTAAACGCGTATTTACTAAAAATAACACCTATGTTCATCAGGTACCTTTTATTGTCATTATGCTTAGAAATGTGCGACATATCAGCTAGATCTATTGCCCATATATCATCAGCCGAGTTTGCGACAACTATTCGTCGAGGAAACTTTTTTCTAGGTTTGTGAAGTTCATGTGCCAATGTGTTTTGAAATCCGCTATCAAAAAGTACAATTATTTTCCGAACCAGGGTTTTCCATGCCGAGACTGAGGCTTTCGAAGCCCCAGTTTATATTTAGCTCTAATAAAACCTTGGACTAGCTTACGATCAGTTCGCTACCTTATTCCCATCGGTCTCATATTACTTAGCTCAACTAGCATAAAAATGGTACTAACAGCTACCTCGCTAGGCGCTCAGCATTAAGAGATTAGTGTTAGGACTGGTCGGTCTGTTGTCAGGATAATGTGACTGGGTGGGACATGCTACATGTCTGTGGCATGATGCCCCAATGCTAGACATCACTATAAACTGCCACACTGCAGACATCGTAGCGATATGACTGAAAAAGTTTTAAAGCTACCTTAAAAATCCATATCACACACACACACACACACACACACACACACACACACACACACACACACACACTCACTCAGCTAGCATAATACGGTCGCAACCCGATTTATCGTTTTCATTGTCACGGTAACATATATCATGTCGCATTGTGATTCCGCCGACTTGATTGTACGGCTCCTCCCCGGGGATAGGATTGTCATTTTGGTCAGGTTTTTTCTCTCGAGTGGATTCTATGGACCTGTATACTTGTGGCGTGGCAGGGTCCATCCATGTTTGGGTTTCGGTAATTTACCAATTAACTTGTGAATATCTAAGCCGGATCCGATTACAGCCCGTTGATTACAACACTGGCAATAAGTTACTATTTTATCTTGCTAGAGACAGAGATCGTGGTCAGTATTACAGTCTCACGCTTTGCCTGCAAACTGGACTTGCATTTTTGTTATAATTTAATCGTCGACTAAAATAGAAATGTAAATTCTTGGCATTTCCTGATCTCCAGGTAATAGTGGGCCATGTTTGAGAAACATATTCTTTTTCCGACCACAATTAGCACAAAAAGTTTTCATCATAAGTTGGTTATTTTTGATCATTTCCAAAGTTTCATTTCTATTTTCCGTTTTACTTCTGCACTTCAGACAATAGGTAGTCATTTTTATATTTGCTTGTTAGATAAAGTTGCAATTTTATCATTTTCCAAGCTCGGTTTAGATGCAAATTGTAATATAAATTTCATAAAATCACCATATGAGTGCTTTGCGCTCTGCGACATTTGTTTGATAAACAAAACGCAATAATATCCACAAGCTGCAGTTCCTACTAGGTGTAGTTGATCAGACGAACAACTGATTTTTCGTTTGTACTTTCGAGACGCTAGCACGTACTGTTTGATAATATCACTTGGTGGCTGCTCAAACGAATCAAAATAATTGTTTTTATAAAGAGCTACCCAATGCGTGCCAGATCCATCACTGAAAGTTTGGATATTTATTACACAACTTCTCCCTCCAGGTTGAATCCCGAGTTTATCTTTAGAAAATACTCCTTGAAATGCGCTGACATCTTTCAGTTTATCTAGAATCTCAAAGTTACTCAACGGATGGATTGCAGAGTGATCTACCTCCTAGTACCAGGTAGCATTAATCCTCTTCCATGTCCTATTCCCAGCAGGTTGAAAAGTAGACTTCCCGCTATTCCTACTAGCAACGGACCTATAAATCCACCTTGGATCGCTTTCCGGTTCATCTTGTTTTTAGATGTTTTACGTTTCTTTGCTGTTTTACGTTTCTGAACGCGTTGAGTTTTGGGCATTTTGTTATTTAAAATCGTTAGACAAAAGTGAGTTGCTACACTGTTTAATACCCTCACCCAACACAGCCTTCTTCGTGGCACTGGATATGGCGCCCGAGGCAACAGCTATCTCCAGGGTGCCTAGCACTGCTAGTAATTTGGGTAGCAACTTCTGTTGGTATTTCCTCGGTCAGCCCAAGGTAATTTGTGACAGACATTCTTTATCTGTTATTGTTAGGCAAAAACTAGAACGCCGCAGTATCTGGTCGAGCAGGTCTAGTTTTAGTTACCAATTTTCTAATAATTGCCTATCCAGGCGGAGACAGCATTTTTTTTTTTTTTTTTGGTCGTTTTTATTAGCGCCTTAGTAGTTTCTGATGTTGATGATATTTCAGAAATTGGTTGTTTTATATCCCTGTTGCTTGTCGGTGGTCCACCCTTGATTTTATTAGCAATCTTTTGTCCAACAATTGAGCGTGCTGCAGAAGACGCTCGCGTGGCAAAAGCTAAAGATGCGCTATTCTTTTTGTAATTCCAGGTACATTTTCAATTATTTTAGAGAATATATATCCAAAGAAACCTCCCACGATATTTCTATAATAAATATTTCGTTGTTTCATTTTGTTATACAAATTTGTCCGATAAAACTGACTGTGGTCAGTTAACTGTGGGGAGCAGAGCTCACTGACTTCAAGTGCAGATAATATATTACAATTTCGTTATTTAGATTTAGCTGTCGGCCGGATTGATCAGTCAATGTCATCGTTACAGAAGATAATTGATTTCAACACTAACAGGATAATAGATTATCTGTCTTGGATTTACTTGCATTAGCGATCCAAATGGTACGTCAGGAGAAAAACTGTAGATAGTTTGACCTTTACTACCACGTGCCGTCTACGACCCGCTGGAATGGAGCAGTTTATTAAAATAGAATTTACTTCCGTTATATCAACGGGTAACTCGCCATCGTATGCAATTGAAGCACTTTGTGATTCAGAACCGTATTGCTTTCGAGAAAATCCTAACAACGGACCGATGCTATTTGTGGTGCTGAAATCAACAATAAAACTGTTTTTCAAAGTAATTCTGGCATGCAGTGTGTTATAGTTTGGAATGAGCTCAAAATTATCTGATGCAGATTCAACTTTAGTTGCAATTAATAACTTTATTGCTTTATTAAGATCTGTAATGTTATAAGTGCCCTGCGGTATCCTAGCAGAAATCCAAGTCCGGCCAGCTGGCTGAATTAGTTGAAATGTAAAATCGTTGCTCAAGTTAGTTCTGATATTTACAATAGCGTGCCAAGCAGTAGCTGATACTATTCCCATTTCATATTGTTTATGGCTGTCAAGTTCGATTGGTGGATTATAAATAACATAAAAGTTTGCATTGTCTGCTGCAGTCTGTGATAAGTCAAGCAGTGATGTAGTTGAAAACATTCTTATTTTATTTGATAGACAAAACTGAACTGCTAGCAGTTTGTGCTTTGCGGTTAGCGAATCAGATCACTATGTAAAATATAGTATTCGTCAGATGTTAGATAACCGTTTGATTTGAGATTATCTAAAATTTCAACAATTTCGTTGTCAATTGCTTTGCTCGTATTCCCGGCTTCCTTTGATGCTATTAATAAAATCAATCGGTAAACTATTTCAGCGGTCGAGTTAAAGATCTTTAGACCATGACCTTTTTTATTTTTTCTCTGTGCATATTAAAATATTTTTTTGCTTCATTGTAATTAGTATATTCTCTGATCTTATTAAAAGCCACTCTATTTTTTTAAATTATAATTTTTAGTTCTCTGATGTAAT